>OU342446.1:10607500-10877500 GCA_910589575.2 Carcina quercana
TAGATGTATGTATGAAGAACAAATTTGAATTTGCAATATGCCATCGAATGCTCATTATAACATCGTAAACACTGACGCGCGCTCGTAAAATAAAAAGATCTTTAAGCGCGGCGTGTCACGTTTGGTCCGCTCTTTGATCTCCACAAATATCTGATTAAAGAGCCTTCGGATGTGACGTCATCAAACACGACGGATTAAATAAGTACGCCCCGCCCCGCCCCGCCCCGGTACCGAGGTAAACATTAACAGGACAACGTACATACTAGATTTTATACCTTCATCATAAATAAGCTTCACAAAAAGTGTGTTCTTAATTATAGCTACGAATATATTGGAGGGCTACACTAGCGCTACGCCTATGGTGCGCCGGTGCTACGCCGCTGCTACGCAGCTATACGACAACGCTACGCAGTACAATTACGAGGTTTTAAATATGTAGGCTACATTAAACAAATCGAACGAACGAACTCGACAGTAATTGATTCATTATCGAAAGCCGTGTAAACATTAATTCGATTAAACGACCTATTCGTTCGAAAACTCGTCTAAAAATACAGCTTTAATCCATCTGTTGACTCTGTAATTAACTTAAATCTGAAAGATGATCGGGCAAATGTGTAGAAAATGAGAGGCGCCGACTTCATTTACCGGAAGATAATTTTAGCATGACAACATAAGAAAATGAATATACTCATAGATATTAGGAAATCATATAACGATAATAGGTACGTTTCAGATCGAAAATGCAAATGGATTAAACAATGCGCAACGTAAATACATCTCTAAGTAAGCAATGAAGTACTACTTCTAATTTGAAGAACTTTTAGGAACAGATTTGAGAAGAAAGAACAAATTAGCTAACTGACAACATGAACAATATACGAGTAACACAAGTATTGGGTGTAGACTCCACTGTTAATTATAACAATGTACCAGGAGTACATGAAACTACAGACTGTCTAAATCCCGTTAGCAATTCCATTACGCGATGAGTGATTGTGATATCTGGTTGTATCAGCGGATACCGAACCTGTCGTACATGCCACACAATACGTTACTGAGCAAATACTGGAATTACGTATACTTAGATATAGGTACGATACATCACATCACAACTAGCCGGATGGAAGGGTGCTTGTAAAACTTTATAAATCAAAGTTTATCAATCTTGCACCTTCGCTATTCTTATTTCGCGGAAAGGGGATTGGCAACTTGTTTCTGGTTATCGTGTGCAACCTCCTGCAAGCCTGGTTAGGTATTTTAGGCTACCAACATGTAGCCTAAAATAGCTAGCACTGTTGGGGGTCGCGGAGGGGGATAGGTAATCTGCCGCTGACCGCAGACACAGTCCGATTCGGGAGTCGACTCCAACGGTCAGAAATCCGTATTGAAACAAAGGACAGTCTACTCTATCAATTAGCAAATGACAATAAACATTAGCTCAGTATAATACGGTAAAATGAAGCCGCACGGTACGGAGTTATACTGGAATATTGCTAATGTATAGATACAGAGATAAGTGATGGAGGGTTTGTGTTTAAATATTTGTTTTCGCTGCTTTGATAAATTGAATTTGAAGTATTGTTTGAACGGTGCTGAACTATAGATTTAAAACATACAAATATCGTTTCAAATAATACGTTTACAGATTTTTTCGGCTTTGCGACCTTAACATAAGATCCATGCATCAATTAACCTGTGTCATGAGAATTCAACAGCAGAAATTTTCACAATTCTCTGTCCCGGTAAAGTCCAGACCACGAGCCTCTCAAATATGGACGACGACAGAGCTCACCGTGCGGTTATTTAACATAATATTTCCCTCCACATGTATGTAAACATTTGCTTGTATGCCCAGAATGAAACACCAGCGTAGTGAAATTTAATCAAAACTTTTTCCCATCGCCGCGTACAGCATGTTCCCAATCCAACTTGCGTTGTTTTAATAATTTAACACCCTATATCGCGCGTCGGGTACAGATTTTTCAAATACTTTTCTTGACCCCGTCGGGTTTTTCACTCGCGTTGATATTTTGCATAAAGGCTCCGGTTAATCTCAATGGGCTTAATGAAAAATATTTTCAGCGAGAAATTTCCAAATGTTTAACCCCGTGCTGCTCTTGGAATTAAACAGCGTGTCAGCGTGACTGTGGTGTGATTCAAGTTTAAATATATCCCGACAAATAACTTGTTTGTTCGTGAAAACTCGGCGGGTCTACATAACACACTTTCAGAAAGGCATGCAGAGAAAAAAGGCAGAAGAAAAATATCTCTTTACAGAGGACGCATAATTAAAAAATATGATATTATTTTAAGCTCCCGTGTGAGAAAACAACAACAGTAAAACAATATTTCGAAATTAATTTCATGGAGCAGTTCCTTTAACATGTTATACATGTAAGCAGTCATTTTGAATATTGTATTATCTAAACGTGCGTTGTGTGAATAGTCCAAAACGTAAATTACTGTCAATATCTTGCAAGAAGTGAATCGGTCACGAAGAACAAAAATGCTTTTCAGAAAACTTTCAGAAAACACGCCGTTGGCTGACGGATCTAAATTCAAAATTACTCTATCAGCGTATCCTTTGAAAACATTAAAATGCAAATTTTAATTTTATTTGTTTTCCAAGTGCAAACCAGAGACAAAGCGCCGGGGCGCTGATTGCGCGACGCACCCTTATGTAAAGCATCACTCAGCCGCTGCACGCCGCCGCTTTATTGCCTAATAGCAAACGTGACCGGCTTGTATTAAGATTGCAGATGTATTAGAAAAACGTGGTGAGACTGCCAGTGCTCCCGGCAGCAGTGGAAAGTGTCCGACCCACTTGCAACTAGGCAGGAGAAGGCGGTTACAATGGACATACAAAGCAAACAACAAGAATACAATTAAAGAAAAAAATTCCTACGAGAACATAATTCTATCGAATGCTAAGTGTCCTAGAAACATCTGATATATTCCTGCGATCGCTAAGCAGAACGCTGAGTAGACAACACATGCAACAGTGACAAGCTGTGTAGCTGTTACAAACCAATGTCAGTGTGGTGTGGTGTGGTGTGCTAGTGTCAGAGTCCTGGGTACGGTGACGATAGTCAAATTAAATCATACAATTAATATATATACTAAAACGAGTAGGTATATAAACTGTGAACAATTATTATTAATCCTTACTTGTATGAGTTTAGTACATCTGATGTTGTATTGATTCTGTATTATCGTCATTAATATTTATTATATCCATTTGAATTCAACATACAAAATGAATTTAATGTGCTGTTCCTATACCTGCAGCACATTTAGTTATTAACTAACTGGTTCATCATAACGACATCAAAGTACACGTTAGTTATATTTCTCACAATAGTTTCCATGGGAATTGTATTCTTTTTATAAACCATGTTTTACAATCATATGTCATGAATCTATATGTCAAATGCCACATAAATTATCATACAGTCCTACAATATAGCTTACTACTTATCATCATAACTGAGAGAATTAGTAATCTTTATCATTTGAATGGTAAAGCGACCTAGATAGTGTAATTCTAAACCTACACAAGTGAGCTGTAGTAATGTCTTCTAGAACAATATGGAAACATTCCATTATTAAAGATAGTTGATAGAATGTTGAACTATAGTTGTTGAAATACATTCGATGGAGCTACGATAAAAAATAACAAGCTCGCAAAAATACAACGACAATTTTACCAAACCGACAATACAACAGATACGTCATTATTTCTGCCTGCGATACGGGACACATACACTCCCTGTTTACATTATGTGGCACCGAGCAGCGAAACCGCACCAATTCAAGGAAAGAAAACTAAAGATATATGACTACATATATACTAATGTTAACGTATCTAAAATGAGCAAACTATTCACAAAGTTTCATTTTGTATGCATCAAGTTAAAATATGTTTTATATTATGTGACGTATTTATTGAAAGAGAATACAGGACAAGTTTTACATAAACTCAAGGAGATTCTATTCAAAGAAAAACTATTCTGATTTCAGTTTTAGTCGTTAGCAATTATAGGATAATCTTAATGAAGTATCGATTCAAAACTAAATAACTGAGTAATTCTGACTACCAATACTTTCCGAGCAACGTAAACGAGACGAACTCCACCGCAGTACCCGTGACAAACAGATACACTCGTATCAAGAACGTTACCAAGGCACCATAATCAATAGGACAATAGGATTTAATAGGACAAGAGCAAACAGTACGTCGCTGATGTTTCACATGTTCACAAATCTCTACCACTGCACGGTTATGAGGTCCTGGTACCGGTCGCACATGAGACCTCCACGTGACGTGTGTCCTGAACCGACACGAGACACAACCGAGAGGCTGGGCGGGCGGCGGATCACTGGATGCTGGCCCGGGTATCCCGCCCGCCCCCGCCGCCCGCCCGCCTCTGAAACTCTCAATTATTTTATTGGGAAAGCTAATGAGACGAAAGCCATCGACCGAGCGTTGTCTGATATCCATGGTTACGTCTAAATATAAGGGTAAATATTGGTTTTCGTATCGGCTAGGGCAGGGCAGGGCAGCGGTCGCCGGATATATATCTCTCCGCGGCTAAGTTAAATGATTCCACGTTTTGCGTCCGTAATGGATGGATGGGCGGGCGGTGCTCGCTCCGCGTCGATCGGGTAGCGTTTGTATCTCTGACACAGTACAATGCATACGTTTTCGTCCGGATTGACTGTCGGTAATAGATTTAAATATTACATTATAAAACAAAAACAGTGAAAAAACGTGTCATACAAACTCGTGGTCTATTTTACAAAAAAAGGCTTCTGATATTCCCTTCCAATCGTATCTATTCGTTAAAACATCGTTATCCTGTCGCGTCCTGCGAACTCAACGTCGGTAGGTTTTCGTGGGTTTTTCTGATAATCCGTACAAAACATAAACTTGCAAGGTGTTTAGATTTTTCTGATGAGGAGTATATTACAAGTTAGTTTGTCACTGGGTGTGAGGGAGAACCGGTGTCCTGAAACACAAGACTAATAAGGCATCTCACAAATCACACACATTATCAAATCACTTTCACTTTCAATTGCATGTAAATACAGTTCACCTGTGTGTGGAAAATAATAAAATGTCTTATACTGTATATATTTAATTAAAAATTAAAAACCATAAATACAAGCTTTATGTCTGAGAGAAATCATGACTGAAGGACGTTTTACGACTGCTCTATATTACATAACCGCGTGCATGTGCCTCACACTCGACTGTACGCTGCACCTGCACACGATCTGCACGCACTAACCTGCCAACACCCTCACGGTTCACCGCTTCATCCAGGACTACTGACATATACGAGTAGATACTCCTTGTGGAAATAAGCTGGTCTTTTGGTATACATTTTTGTCTGTGTTTCTATTTTGCTATAATTTTGTACCTAAAATAATTAGATTAGAATTGAATAAAAAACAATGTAATGCAACCTGCGTGTAAACATATAACGCCATACCTTTTTTCTTCTTAGGAGAGAAGTCGGGTTATGTTGAATTTTCACCCACTAAAATCCTCTCGGCGGTAATCGCCTGCGCAAGTCGAGGAGCCCTGCGAACTCCACTCTGCCTGGTGACTTGCTCTAGTCGTGTTAAAGCCCTCCCAAATACATCGTTTCAGAGACAGTTGACATCAAGGCTAAAGCAGAATAAATTGTATTCGATTAATAACATTTTTAATTTAAGACATTGATAATAGTCATAGATAATTGTTGACATTAAATTTTATAATATAATTTGAGTAGGTAAATTATGTAACTTTAATAATTTTATATTTGTATGCCATATTTGGTAAAATATGCAGATGACCTTTCATATTAACAGCTTATACACCATATATATTTTTTAAATATTTTCATTTCATATCACTGAAAAATTACACCAATAAAATAATTGATTACTCGCAAATTGCACTGTTCTGGGACCACGGAAACTGACAACATATTATATATATTTTATCTATGATATTCAACAGCTGCAAACCCCTCGAAATGCAAACCTCCCGCTTGCCTTCAGGCGATTTGATAAAATCACCACAGCATCGTATTGAACTGGTAATGATAAAGCACCACCTGGCAGTTGGTTTGTTTGTCTAGCTAGGTTAACTTGATGTCCCACCGCGAGTTCCCGATACCCGTCGTGAAGGCGCCCCGCCCGCCCCGCCCGGTATTGTAACAATCCCAGCATGAAGCGGCGGCACACGTCACGGCATGCGCCTCAATGTACTTGTAACTAGATTTTCCCCTCGATTTGCCTCCCACTCATCGAGTTAATTAACGCGACATTTCTACTCGCGGCATCTACGCACAAGTCGGACTTGCTATAATGATATCGTTCGGTGGTTTTGTAGTGTACTGTACTAGTAGCGTGCAGCGACACCAGATTTAGTGACGTCAGAACACCATGGTTCCATGCTCGCTGATAGATTAATTTTAAATTTCAAATTAGATTATTTTTTCTTAATATTATGTTAAAAATTGTGCCGTGGTACAGAACTCTTCAAGAATCGATCGAGTACGACTCGCACTTGGCCGAATTCATTAATCTCTGTCTTTGATGGACCAAGACCGTTTGAAAATAAATTGAAAACAACTGTCAAAAATAAAGTAACTGGGAAAGCTTATTACGTCATTTATTAATTTCTTAGAAAAACACTTTTATGTAATAATTCCACGAGCCTCGAAGAAAGCGAATTCAAATTAGTTTCAAAATTTATTTCTTACCCTTTAACGAGCGCCGAGGGCAGGGTGCCTGCCATGCGCAGCAGATGCTCAGATAGGTTCCCTTTTGACGCCACGATTCAACACAATCACTTGTGCCTGTGTGTGTCTTTTTTTAAATAAATGTATTTCTGATTGATCTGTTCTCTTGCAGTCTATCTACCGTAACTTTCGGAAGCTCGGTGAGATGTCGCCGCCACGAGTGGTGTGGTTATTCTTGTAACAAATAGTTTAAAACCACAGTAAACAAGCCGCGTCACTGAACGGTACTAATGGCAGCGTTGAAAACCAAGTGCACGTCGTGCGTCAGAGTAAGCGAGATGGATGTATGCAGCTCGGCTACGGGACGTTTTAGCGTTGTTCAATGTAAGTCGCAATTCCTTAAAAAATCTATTTGATTCTAACAACAGTTGTAGTATACGAAGAGTATTGATCCTAAGAACAACAACAAGGAAGAACATGCGATAACAAGGAAGGGCAGGACCCGGCCCGCTCGACCCGCCGCTGATAACGTATCTGTCTCAAGTTAGAGATATTTTTAAATTTTTACTCTCACTGAAGAGGGTAAATTTTTCAGAAAAATATCATTGAAACAAGAGAATGTAAATTATCAAAAACCCGACTGCATAATTTTTTAAATCTTTTTATGATTTTGGTATACCCAGTGTCACACTCACAGTAAATACGAATCTATGGACACCTCTCAAGCTAAAATCCATCGAGCAGTTCAGGCCGCAGAGCGTGCCAAACAATTATACATACATACTTTCGAAAAATTATTTCTTTATTTCTTCTTTTATTACATTTGTAACACATCTCTTTATCTATTCTATTTATACATTCAACTGGTATATTTGCACGCGCAACCGCACCCACCTAGTGCTCCGCTGACAACCAGTGCTGTCGCTGCATGGTGCAGGGACAGCAACATGCTGAGTCGGAGGACTTTTTGGCACAGATATATACATGTTAATGTTTTTATTTATTTATTCATAGTTTAGAAATATGTATTTAAGTTTTTTAGTATGTTAACTGTATTCCTTTTTTATAAGATAATATATAATATAAGTTTTTCTGTATTTTATTGTGTTAAGTATTTCTGTGCCAAATAAACACTTTTCTTTCTTTCTTTCAAAAACGTAGCCCTCCTTGTGGCGCAGTCGGGTAAATAGATATTTAAGCATGCTATGGACTTGACACGTTGACACTTGGACTTGACACTTTTCTTATATTTATGTTGATATAAACCCCCAGTGTTTCGTGAACAAACAACCACCACCGAGTGGTCGCGCGTATCACCAGGGGCGCGGCGCTGCCACGTGCTATCTCTGTGACGTAATGTGATCGAATTAGCAGCGTCATGAGATTACAGCATTACGAGACCCCTGGGGGGCGAGGGCGGGGAGCGGTGGGGAGATACCATAATGTGTCGGATCGAATGCATAATATAATTTTATAGAACACTTGTTTTTGTCTCTCTGTTACACTTATAAACCCTTGTCAGGAATATGATGAGCACTATGATCAAATGGGGAAATCTGTTAGAGATCGTCACCGACATAGCTGGACCTCCACCATGCAGGATGGACGGAGAGAGCAGTTGTATTGGATGCAGTGGAGGGTTCGGTTCAACCTGGCGTCCCACAACACCGATACCGACACAAATATTACGACTGCAACAAGAAAAAAGTCATGAAAATAATTTTAGATTGCACTTTTTTTCTACGACTAGTCGTACTACTACTGACCGTATCCTGGAGTACATTCCACTGATCAACAGCGAGTCTGCGTCTATCTTCATGACGTTGGCTACACGCTCGATAAATTTCATTTATTTTTCCTCAAAATTTTCTCAGACGTCCATATATAACGAGCCCCCCTCCCCGTCCGCCTCCGGCTAGAGTGCAGAGCTCTCTAATCGTCTGCCGACCATCGGCCGTTATCAAATTATCCAGAGGTAATCAGAGGCTCCCGTAATCACTCAGTAATCACAACATCTGAGGCGCACGCAAACTGCCTAATGAGCGACCGTCCCAACTAAGAGGACGAGGGGCGCGGGGGCGTGGGCGCGGGCGGGGGCGGGGGCGGGGGCGGGGGCGACACTTTAAAGGACCGACTTAATGTACCCGCAGTCTAAATAAATGTATTTGTTTATTTCAAACAAACTTACTCGCGACGCGCTCATCACAATTTATTATGTACGATGGATTTGCACTTCATCTCACCTGATGGTAAGTGAAGATAAGACGTTTGATCTTAAGCGTGCGCACCCAGAAGGCTCAATCTAACGAGGTGCTGGCTGTGCGACCTCTCACACCGGAACACTGCTGAGGTAACCTGGTGGTGGCTAGCCAGGCGGACATAGAAAATCCCTATCCCTACAATAATTTTGAGTATCTCAACTGCCATTAGCTGCACCTAATGATCGATGGACGGGAGAGAAACCCCGAACAAGACTGTTATCTGCCAGGTGTATGTTGGTTGGTGCACAGACACGTGTCCGTCCCGAGTGCAGTGACCAGTATCCATCATCGCACACTGCTTGTATATCTGCTGTAATTTAGTTTCGTAAGAACGTGTTGTTATTTCAAATGTTTCTAAAGTACACAACAAGCCAAACTCTGAATATAAACTCTAAACGAATAGTATCCTATATATGTCCCCACTGCAGGGGCTTAGGCCTGCTCTCCTACAGAGAGTGTATGGTACACCACGCGGGACCAGTGTCGATTGGTGGACTGCACCACACACCTTTGAATTCTTTTCAGGATTGTGCAGGTTTCCTCACGCTGGGTTTTTTTCTTCACCGAAAAGCCAATGGTAATGATTTTTATCATTCGTACATAAATTCCAAATAACAAATTGGAACTGATTGGTAGGAGCCCTCGCTTGTTCAAGGACTGACGCTCTACCACGGCCTATGTGTTTACAAGTTATTGCATCTGCTACAGGTTTCAGATACGTTATACATCGTTTCTTTCTGCACGCGACTGTAATTTTTCTTCTAATAATAATGACAAATGATTATTCAAAAATTCAGAGCAACCAATTTAAATTCAAAGCACTCTCATGAAAGCACCATCATGCAAAATAAAGCGACGTTCGACTTTCCAACAAATATCGACATATAAAACGATTCCCCCGTAAAGTTTTTTGTTGCGCGTCATAAAAATTAGCCCTCCGCCCGCCTTCGCCCCACCACCCCGCCCCGCCCCGCCCGCAGTGTCAGGTGGAGTTTTCAAACTTTCTCGAAAAGGCATCGATGGTACTCGTTGGTCGACCGTCGACGTAACGACATCCACCCTGATTGTAGCTTTGTGGAAATACAGACGCCAGCTGTGCGTTCCATCCATGCCCTGGCAGCAGTGCGCAACTACGCATAATACAGTTAGAAGCGGAAACACTTAGTGCGTGTCATTTTGTGAGATACTTCTAGAATATCATTGAGTTCGATCTACTATTACTACAGACATTAGATGAATATTATTAAGATCTGTGGTAAGTTACTAAAGAAATTAAATAGAAAATTCTAACACTGGACTTATTGCTTCGCTCTTTCATTAAAATAATTATTTTAATATCAGTTTGCAATAATCATAAACAAATACATAATGTATTTATAGATTTTCAGAAAAAGTTTTAACTTTGTCTAGTAAATTACTAAATATTTTAAAGTACCTGAGCGACAACTATATGAAAATCTTACCAATTTAAGTAACAACGTACCTGATTAATGAACGCACTCGTTGCCCTCGCTGAGCACGGTGGAGCTGATCGTCTGCCGCGGCAGTAATTGAGGACTCAGTTAAACTACACTCGTTAACCTGACGGTTACGATGAGGTTTAATCCGAGCCCCAGACGTCTGTTGATGGTGCTGGCGGCTAATCGTCTGGCGGCTTCGATGTTACCTAACACGTGTGTATTTGTAGTGATACCAGACAGCGCGTGAAGAATAGTTGTTGTTTTTTTCGAAATAATTTGTGTGTGTACAGTATGCATGGTAACTGTTCTATATGATACATAACTGACGTAATTTAATAATTATTTTTAACGTTTTTGAACTAATGTAATTAGCATTTGATATAAATATTAGCTCGCTAAAAGGATCAGTGTCAGATACAATTTCTATTATTTCTATGAATTAACAAATTGAAACTGAAGGTTCACCCTCGACTTAAAGGCACCCAAATTGTTGTTTAGTGGCAATACAAACGCCAGCAGTGCGTTCCACTCATTGGCTGTACGCATGATAAAGTTAGAAGCAAAATGCCCTGCGCTTCGTGTTTTAGATTCTGTACTTGAATGGCAATGGCGGATTAAACAAGAATAGCTTCTGCGCTCTTAATTATTGTGGTTGCGGTACTCTGATCAATAAACGATCTCGACAGTACGAATAGAACTTGTTATATGTTGTCTATTGGCGGTCGTTATAACTATGTAAGGTTCGTGTTTTTCAGTTGATTTTTTCAGCTGATAACGAGAATGAATTCGTTGTGCCGCGGTCCGGCTGGGTCGTCCCGGACCGGCGGCGGCGCCCGAGGGGCTCTGTACTACATACAACCCTTAATCCACTTACCTCCTTAAACTGTACGGCCACGAAACCAGCGTGCCAAGTGACCGCCAATAGGAAAACATGAGCGAACGATGTCCATGTACAAAATAGTGCGTGATGATAAATTACCATTTGTTCAGTTCCAGTTTAAAATGACACTATGATTACAGAATCAGAATATTTTAATGTGAATATAGGTGGTACATTGATGTTGGGTGTGATACATAGCATCTCTATATCCTACCCGAAGGCGTACAGTATTTGTGGATTTTAATTAATAAACAAAAGTCCTTCCTGAAGCTAAATTAACATAAACACAGATAAATTTTCAAGATAATTTCGTTGTTTCGTACAAGTGTCCATCACATCACAATGGATCCTTGGATTGGAATGAACGGGGCGCCGCTAAATGATCTGTAAAGATGCAGCATAAATTAACATTATACTTTTTCCGCAGGCAGTGTTTGTCTTCGGAAGCTGCTAACATCTGTAAGGAGGTCGAAACGTCATCTTATATAGTGTTCTCTTATCCTACCCTCCACCCTACTTGGGATGACAAAGTCACAGTCCGGACATTTCAGAGGAATGTCCTGATATCGGTCCCTATTCCCATATACCGACCGAGTGAAGATTGTATACACGCGCGTGTGTGAGTGAGGCAAGTGTGCCCTGATACACGATGCATGAGCCGACCTCTTTCTTGGGGGATCGGTGCACGTAGGTTCTGTACGGCAGTAGTATATGAATTCCTGGCCCGACATCGACCACTCATACGCTTTTCATTGTGATGTAATTTATTTATCGCATCCCCCCTCCCCGCTTCCTCATGTACGTACGCCAGTGTTACTGTAATGTTATTGCTTATACAATTCATACGAAGGGATTTGGTTCATTTAGAAAAACACAATGGAAGGAAACGTCTAGAATTCTAGATGGGAATGCCCTGCAATAAAGATAATTTTTCGGAGGCGTAATTAAGGCGTAATAAATTTAAGTGCTAGATGATATGTGGGATGTGGATGGTCCAGAATCAATGCTCAAGCCACTTGTGTTAGTTATAAGTTAGATACATTGCTGGGAATCGAAACCGCAATCTGCCGGATTGAAATGTCAACGAGAGACTGTTAAAAAGGCTCATGACCAACAGCCAACAGTGGACTATCTGAGTAGGGTTTTCCTTAAATAAGTTAATGTTCTTCCTGGCTACTTATTGAATTCCCTTGAATTCATTATTCACTTTTAAACCGACTGTTTATTTATCCGTAATATCATCATCATCAGCCGGGAAACGTCCACTGCTGGACATAGGCCTCCCTCATGGTACGCCACATCGACCGGTCCAGAGCCACCTGCATCCAGCGACTCCCCACGACTCGAACCAGTTCATCGGTATCCGTAATATAATATAGAGGTACAATAAATTTGTCTAACACAATTTATTTAAGGTAATTCTAAAAGTATCCCGAAATGTGGTACTATCGTTAAGAAATCATTTGTTACGATAAAGCCTCCTATCTGTACCACTCCGTCCTTTACTCTGTGTGTACGTGTCTGTTTCTTTGTTGTACAATAATGAATATGTATTTGCATTGTGCTGGGCTTTACCGCGTGACAATGACAAATGTGAATCAATGACTCTGTATCCATATCCCAGAGCCGAGGACTCACATCGTTCAATTCGAAATAAGAATGCAGCCCGTGGAACTTGGAGGATTCAATCTTGTCGGGACAGCGGCGCGCGGCGGACGTCGGGGGCAGGCGGCTGCGACTGTCGCGCAGGGAAACCAGGGAAGGTGATAGCGATGTCTTTAGCATGAGTAATAGCTTCTAGCGTCACGGTGTCCTGGTTACAAGCAAGTTGTGGAAAAATTAAACTAATTTGACGGTAATTCTAATCTGAAAATAAGTTTAAGTATGTTGTTGATGATGGAATACACGTTGGTCTAGCTAGCTACACTATGAGGACCGCTCAATCTAGTAAACCCTCGTATATCTGATGTATTGTTTCAGCTGCACTCGCATTGGATACCATGGCTGTAGTATAAAGCGACTAAAGGGATAATTCTGTAGATAGATAAGTCCTTTCTAGGGGTGGATGTACATAAACACAAAAAACATTTGTTTAAAAAACAATAATCGAGAAACACATGGATGCACACTACTAACGTTACCACAAGTGCGTTCTTGGCCATGAGCGTGGAAATGGGTATACAGCTTGGGCACACCCCGGACACTTCATTCACATGTCGTGATATCGGTTCCTATTCCTATACATCGAACGGGTGACGCTTGTATACACACGCAAGTGTGGTTGAATTCTCGCGCGCCATATCATCGACTTTTGAGCGGGTCACTTTATTGCGTGTAGAGGTGAGGTATCGCAAATCGGTGGGAGGCGGTGAGCGGCCGTTCTGTACGTGGTACTAAATTAATGCTGCGGCAGGAGTACAACATTCACAACAAGAGACCTTATACCTATATCAACCACGTATTACTGTTATCGGAACCCTCGTGCCGTGTGATGCGGGAGGCAACAACACCAACAACACGTGGACTCCTGCAGTTAGCTGTTATGATAAAGCCGCCACCCACCGCACCGCTGCCTCTCGTGCCACGGACGACACACCTCACTGTGACAAAGTCGCAGAAAGCTGAGAAAACTTAAATTGGATCGTGTGGGACGCGGGCCGGGCGGGGCGGGGCGGGACGGGACGGGACGGGACGCCCGCCTGTCCCCTGTCGACCATCTAAAGATGTAATTAATGCACAATTTTGTGCTCACCACTAGAGCCGAATTAAGCACGACTTAACGACTTATTCGTAAAAGAATTGAGCCACGAGTTTGGCGAGCGTTTTTTACTTTCTTAATATTAATGTTCTTGTTTTTAAGGTTGAGGATTGAGTGCCCTCGCTTACGACCTTATCGTCACTTACCATCAGGTGAAATATAGGCCAAGTGCAAATCCATCATATATTAAAAAAGAGCTCATACTTCGGCCTTCATCTCCCGCGATGGTAAGTGAAGTCAACAACTTTAGGTTGAAAGCGTATTCACCCAGAACATCCAAAATAGTAATATGGTAGTATGTAACGATGTAGCTCAACTGATAAAAGAATATATATGTCCACGTAGTTACGTGACAATAGCCAGGAAGACGTGATGGTATCCACATCACAACAGATATACATTACATATATGTATAGTATACGCATATATGTAAAGCAAAGGGTACTCAAACCCGGCACGTGATATAAAGGCAATCGACATTCCAGTGGTGCTCAACTGGTGATCGCGCGGCTCACAAATTATCGTCGCACAGCTTGATGCGTGATCTAGTGTTAGTGACAAGCCGCAAACATCCAGGTGTAGTGTATAGTGAGGTAGTACAGCGGAGGGCGTAATATACCGCCGCGCCGCTACTGATACCAGGTTGTCAGAGTTATAGAAATATTGAAATTGCTGACAGTTAGAGCGTGAATTCAGCAAATATCATTTTAAAGCTAACAATAACAAATGATTTGTTCGATTCGATAAGTTTTTACCAGAATTCACAACATTACTCATGTTATCAGATTATCAAGTGATTTGTATACAATCTAGTTGAAGAATAACATCAGAAAGGTAAGAAATACACGGTACAAATTCTCCAGGAATACCTCTCGGAAAGAATTATCAACCTGCAGCAACTGGAGCAGAAGCGTGATCAAAGGGGACGACCTCCTACAAAGCTATGAATGCCTGGTACCTCACATAAGTTACGCATTGTATGCATGCACGTTTGACGTCCTACATAGGGCACCGGGAAAGTATTGTTCGAGGGTGAACGATCAAAGATGCTCTCAGAGATTTATGAGGCCCTGGTATTTGTTGTGGTTTTTAGTTGGGATAATATTAGCCCGAAAGGTTTTGAAAATTGATTTATTCATTCATAGTATTGAACTATACGTCAACAATCAAAAGCATACATGTCTCTCACATATGAATACATGGTTCTGCAGAAAGGACGACCACGGCCGCGTGCACTCAAAGAGTCTTCACAACCTTTAATCAAGTTATCCATCCGTAGGTCCATCCAATGGAGCTGTGGTTGACACTCAAGAACCTATTTATTATTTCAAGGGAGAGAAAGGGTTAAATGAAAATAATTTGCCATCGCCAGACATTTACTTTTGAGTCCCTAGTATAAAGTGATAATAATTGAAAGCTCTTTTAATATAAGTCCAAAACAAACCCGTGTGTCATGTCACATTTTTAATAAAGAGCGCCTCTCTCGGACCTCGCCTGCGGGCAGTGTTGTTCCAGTCGAATTTTGGGTTGCCGTATCTAAGATCTGAAATTGCCGTATTTTAGGTAAACTTTAAAAAATTGTATTATAATATGAAAAAATAATGCAATGTTGGTAAATTTCGGATTGGTAAATTGCAATTCAAGGCTACATTAAAGATACTTAAATAACAATACTTATTCCTAACCATATAGATTGGAAGTACTCTCGGAAGCCTCCAATGCATTCGTAGTCAGAACATTTTTATTGCTCCTTAAAATTTTTGTGTTATCACCCTGATTCCTGATTGTGTATTTTATTTGGCCCGCACAGCGCCATATCCGAAGTTGATAATTTTGCTGTTTTGTATTCATTTTATAAACTTCACTAAACACCATTTCACAGTATGACATGTAATGTGCAAGACACAAAACATTTTTAGAGCAAAAGATTCAACTCTTTGTCAGAGGTTCTGTCACTGGTTTGTATTGAAAACTCATTGATTTTTAGAGGTGTCGTAACATGATAGTTTATTTAAAGCTTTGTCGTCAAATTCACTATCACCCATCGTACGTAGAAATAATCCAATCAACGTTACGCTGTTGTTGTGATGGTTTCAGAAGCCGGCGCTGCCAACGAAGACGCGTGCAAGTAACAACATCCTGGAACAAAATGCATCACCCCTCTCAATCATCTATGCGATCGTTTGTCCCGCACGCAACTCGGGTTCGTATTACATGACGCGAACAAAGTCATTTGCTGCGAGGAATCCCCAAATACGTTAGTTCAGTTGTTCAAGAAAATATGAAGGCAATTGCATTGTTGTTCTAGAAGAAAACGGATAGCTAGCATGCATCACTGAATAACAAACATTCCGCTACAGGTCAAACAAAAGGTATCAAAAATTGCCGTATAATTAGATACGGCATCTGATGTGCTGCCGTATGCCATATTTTTGGTCTATTAGATGTCGGAATGCCGTATAATACGGCAATTGCCGTATCATGAACAACACTGCCTCCGGCTTATGTGACGTGACTATATAAATATCTGCCTACCCACCTCGATGCTATACCGTACCTAAAAACATAAAACTAACCTATCCAAATTTCGTAAAAACGTAAACCAAAATAAAAATCCTGAAATTAAGTTATGTTTGAGTTGAACCCAAGCTAACATTACTAAGCTGGTTTTAAATCCCCTCCATCTGTCTAATTATGAATCATTTGAATTTGAAGTTTAGGAATTCTTGAATTCATATTCCGGATCTTTACAACTATCGTTAAAACAGTCAAGCAATCAGAAATTAAAATATAATTACAATTAAACAAACAAAACTCAGCCTCTATATGATTTCATTATGAATACCAGAGCGACATGTTTCATAAAGAATCTTCATTAGAGGCACACACACACACACACACACCTAGCTTGTGAAATTCTAATTTAGAAATTTCAGCGCGAAATAATTGCAAGGCGCGGGCTCGCGGTTCCATAGTTTCCTACTAATTCAGTGTTGAAAAGCGACACTGCGATAACAAAGCCTCGCACTCAAAAGGAGCGGAGCCTCCTTGGCGGCCATGACACCCTAGACGCACGAACTAACGAATAAGGCATTTACTATTTGTGGTCGTATCACACTCGCAGTAGTCTGTTTTGTTTGTATCACTTTGCCCTTTTTGCCCTAACGTATAATTGCGTACCGTTGCTGTGACCATTCCAACAAAGAACTAAGAACACCAACAACCAACACATACGATAACCTTTATTTTTACAATTTAACTAGAATTGGGAAAGCTATCGATCGTACGATGCACGATGTGTACACAGCCTAAAAGCTTTTCCTTAACAAAGCCATCCATCAATTTGTTTTGTGCTCGACAAAAAGAACTGTTCTCTATCCTTCGACAGTCGTTAATGGAGTGGCAAAGAATACGCATCCGAAAATACGCGATCTTAAATAATTTAGTATTCAAATTAATGTTGTCTTTCACCAAACCGGTAGACCTTTTTCCGCCCGTGAAAAAACAAAGGCTGGTAGCGCCGTTCCCTTTGGGACATTCGGGGACGAAATTGAATTCTGTATAACTAATTTTAATGGTCGCCAGCCCCCCGGGGCATATTTCTGCTGTCACGAGCGGCAGGGCGCGCCGGAACCCTTTTTTGGGCATAGTTCCTATTGGAACAAAGGCGACATTATGAATTATTTGGCAGTGCGTTCGTTGAATTAAAATGAAGGACGTTTCTTTGTTGTACGAAATGAGTGCTTGTTCGCTCTCATTATTGTTTGTTACAATGCAGTTTACTAAAATTAATTGACAGTAATTGTTTGTAATCTAACAGAGAAGACTTATTGATTCAACATAGAGAACCATTAAATCTTCATTTTTCTTTGAAGGATTATTTTATAAGCTTTTCCCAAAGTCAAGCAAGATCTATTCATACGACAAAATGTAAAAATAACTATCTAAAACCTTAAGAACCGTGTCGTGTCTGGTATATAGTTTGCGGACGAAACAAGGAAACAAACGCTAGTATCACGAAGTCGAGACTCTGTGAGTACCAGGGCAACACAGGTGACAAAGAGACTGCACCCTTGAGTGTCCTTTGCTCCGCGTCTCGTCTTCCTAATTTTCGTTTTCAAAGGTTTTCTATTACATAGTTTTTAGAGTATACTCATTTTTTGAGCATCTAGGGAGCTATTGTGGCTGATAAATAATGTCGTACGCTAATGATATTCTCGTCGTCGGGCTGACTTTCCACGGGAATTTGCATAATCACCACGCGTTTGAGTTTAGTGATTGCAGTAAGATGTGTACATACGTGTAGGTGGACGCTGCTGCCCGTTCTTTTACAACAACCACGCCGTATTAAATGGGTGAACAGTGATCTTATTCTAAAGCCAAGATCACACGACATGGATGAATAATATTTCAAAAAATGCGACTCACTCGTTGATTTTCGAGAAATTTGTTGATGTGTGCTGTAAAGTAGCGTAATTTAATGGACAGCTTTTCATTACTTTACATATTTACTTATACTTATTACATTACTACAGACTTTTATAAGAAAAGTCAAATAAAAGGCCCTGTCTTTTAAAATATATAAACTTTTGTGACAATAAGAAACCGTAAATCTAGCATTTATATGTTTATATAGCATTGAATAGCTTATAGTCTGCTGTTTTCGTAATGTCACGTGGGAGAGAGAGATAAAATATTCCACGTATATGTTATGTCTCGCATGAAGAAAAAAATACGTAGTTATATTTGCTTTCGGTATCAATTTTTTTGGGACTGCCATTTATATATAGCGGCAGGCAAGTCGGAAAAACAGTGTGCCATCCATGTTTTCAAAAATAAATGTTTTTGTCGGTATTTGAAACGATCAGTGAATACCAGAAGAATGTACCGAATAGTTTCAACAAGGTGGGGAAAAAATGTTGTAAATATTTTGGTTGTCTAAGCACGGCTTTATGTGGTTAAACACGCTCCTAAGATGCTTTGTTAAAGCTAGGAAGAAAAGCCCAAACAAACAATTACATTTAACCATAAAAACTGTATCAAAATCTTAATTTAAATACTGTGTAATATAAAAGTCCTTGGACAGAGCCATCTATTTGATTTTTGTTGTAACAGTCTGGAAAGCTGTCCATTAAACTGAAACTGTTCATTTAGTGCCGAGAAAAACAAAAAAGTAGAACATAGCGCCATCTCTGCACCAACTGTTGAACTTCAGCGAGGCACTACGAGATGGAGCTTCTAGTAAGAGAGCGTCCCTGTCACGTCGTAGCGTAAGAAACGTCTGTATGACGTAGTTCAACGTTTAACTAATAGATGGCGCTGATCAACAAAAATTTGAAAAGGGCTTTGTACTGGTTGACAGAATTAAAATTTATAATTGTAACTAGGTACTACGATTACATACTTCTAGATTCTTCTCGGAACTTACCTGTAACAAAATAAAATACCATTAAAAATTACACCAACTCTAGCTCGAAATTGATCATAGAATCGAATAATATTTCGCATGTATTTCATTTGGTTCTAAAAATAAGTTACTTTTTCAAAGCTGTTCTGTTTAGCATAATAGATACTGAATAAACGAAATAAAAGAGACCTATTAAATTACAAAAAAAAAAGCCACATTGTTTTGATTGATAAAGTTATCCCTCTCCAGGCAGCTAATTAGTGCCAATTATAAATTTATGTTGCCACAATCTTTTAAAAAAGAATATCGGGCTTTGATAATTACCTAAAAATATAAGATGAAATTATAGTATCGTGGAATAAATATTATTAATGTACAACTTCATAGTTAGGTAGAATACCCAAAATGACTGGTTTTCAAAATAGTAGCTTTTGTAAATAGTTTCTCGATATGGCAAATGAAATAGTTTGCCATATCGAGAAACTGTTTCTATTCATACATCTCACCAAGTCACATATTGTGGTCAACAGTGTAATACTTCATGAAATGATCGTTTACTCCATGACGTGGGCCTGGTGGGTCCTACAATCAGGCCACGACAGAGTCACTGCTTAGGTGTTCCTGTAATATTGACACAAATTTCGGTCCATTTTGATTATCGTAGATAGAGAGGAGGAATAGTATTTTGTGGTGAGGCTCGACCTCGGCTTACGTCTGTTGATTTGTGGAGGAGACGGCCCTTGTATAGCGTCGGAGGGCGACACAATTTATTACTAGGGACGGTGTGTCTTTTCGCCGTCCTCGTCGGCAGAGAGTGATTTTATAAGGGTTCTGTTTAGGCTAGAGCCGTCTTCGCCGTCCACTTCCCCTCAACCGCCCAAACAACAAAACAGATTATCGGAAAGTAAAAAGGGACAAAATTCATTTTCAATATATTTACTATCAATACGGTCCTTACGACATCAAAAGTTCGATTGTAATGTTTCGTTTTACGGACTAGTCCCTTTTCTTTACACCTATCACAATCGTTCATAAGCCCAATGCCACAGATACACAACTGAGACTTTTTCATAGGAAATAAATTTTTGCTGAACGTTAGATTTTTTTTAAAGTTTCCGATTGCTAGAAATTATTGTTTTTTGAAGAAATTCCATCAGTTTACCCTTTATAATACATAATATAAACGGAGCAGTACTCGTACGTTACTACTAAATAGTTTCTAAAACTGAAATCACAATGAACTCATACTCTCATAATATGTAAATTATCTCAAATTGAATGTTACTCCGCCTCCGTATAAGTTGATTATACTGTGTCGGTAGTGAGACCGCCTCGCTCGTAAACGGCGCGTTATCAATGGCGGAGTACGTCCGTAACAAGATGTTTGCATTCTAATGGTGAATTGATACGAATACTTTGATCATTGAAGTGTTGTACAAATTGATCACTCATAATACATATAATTACTAGCTTTAGCCCTGGAAACCTGCGTGTCTTAAACAGGCATGTGAAGTCCGCCAATCCGCATTGGCCTCGCGTGATGGCTATAGCCCATACAATCTCTGTAGGAGAGTAGGCCTGAGCCCTGCAGTGGGGACGTCTATAGGCTGTTGATGACTTGCTTTAGCCCGATACTTAGTCAGTTCAGAAATTACGCCAAAAGAACTATATATAGGGATAAAAACTAGCCTATGTCCCTCTCCAAAACTTGAATAATTTACCGGTGAAACGTCAAGAGTTATACTTGACGTGTTAGATGATCGATTAAAATATCTCCATGAACATGTTCAATATTACAATGAAATACAATGCGACATACAAAAAATACAAAATATGCTCTATTTTTTCCTAAAGTTCGAATGCCGTTCCGAACACTAAGCAAGTAAATCACTACGGTCCCGATAACCGTCTGATAACCAGCGCCGCTAATGTCACTCTGGCATTTGACAGTTGACGTCTAACAACGGCGGGTGGGCGCAACAGTAGTTTAGCATGACGATAGCTAGGAAATGACAAAGCACTTTGTGCCGCTATAAGTTGTGGCCTGGTAAGTAAGTTGTGTATAAATGCAAAAATCAAGCGTCAGTTGATCAGTGGACATAATCTTTCAGAATAGATATAAAAGAATAACAACAATCAAGTAATTTATAGCAGGCATAGAGCAGGTGAGGCGCTGCCTGCGGTGTCTCTCGGGGCTAGCGTACGTGCATTATCAAAGTGGTCGCTGCATCATTAACGCGGCACAGGCCGACACACAAGTGGATACCGACCAATTACCGCATCGTCGTTCCGGCGAGTGGTACACTTGTGGGCGAGCCTGTAAACGTGACATCAAATAGCAGTGGTGTAGTGGCTACTGGGAACCGTATGTCCGACAGATAATGGAGCACGCAGTGAACACCACGTCGTGGGACCTGGACTAGGCGGAGTGTTCGTATAGTACCCGGACATTTATGTATGAGGGGAGCAGAGAGAGTGGAGTGGCGCTTCACGAAAGAGACATACGTCCAGCATTGTTGCACTGCAGCATGCTGATATCGCTAACACCGACATTCAAATACTGGACAAACACAAGAAGGATAATTTCATACAGGAGTATTGGAAAGTATGAATTTCTTTTCCAGCTGCCACATTGACAAAAAGCCACAGTAAGTAATCTACTGGACCTACTGTTGACCACATCCTCACTTACCATCAGGCAGGATCGTGTTCAAGGGTTGTCCTGATTTCAGTAATAAAGGGACGATAACACCCGTATAACCTTTTCATAGAGCCCCTACCTACTGTCGAGCGTGACCTGCTAACCTTCACGGGCCTCTTTCAGCAAACCCAACAAGTCGCGGCGTGCCACGTCACTGTAGTTAATGACGTCATCAACAGCCCATCACCACGCACGAATTTATTCATTAAAACTCGTCAAAGTGTTTCTTTTAACGGGTTAGGTTACGGCAAGTGTTATTTGGGTGGAGGTTTGGCTGGATGTGGTTGGCATAGAAAAGAAAGAACAAATGCGAGATATGAGTGATGTATAGAGCTCACATGTTACCGGGAGTCGGCAAACACGAGGGGGGACACCGGAGCGGTTTCAGCTGGTGGAAATCCAGCAGAATTCAGAGATTTTCCCCATAACCTTTAAAATATATCCCCTCCGATAAAAAGAGTTAGTTATCGCTGTTGTGTTGATGTGTCGGTGTTGAAACGAGACTTCGTTCGTTCGTCGAGATTGAACACGCGGACAGATTACAAATTTGTCATTACGTACTAACCGACAAATGAGATGAAGGCCAACCCCAAAACCTTTAGACGCTGCAAAAGGAAATGCGATCATAGCAAATCATATAAACTTGTTATGGAGATGTCATAAACATTATGTCATCATCATCAACAGCCAATGTATGTCCCCATTGCAGGGGTTCAGGCCTTGTATGGGGCATAGTCTCACGCGGGACCAGTGCCGATTGGCAGACTTCACATCTTCGAATTTCTTCTCAAGAGTGTGCAGGTTTCCTCACGATGTTTTCACTCACCGAAAAGCCAATGATAATGATTTATATCAACCGTACATAAATTCCAAATAACAAATTGTAACTCATTGGTACGAGCCAGGATCGAACCCAGACCTCGATTGCTAAAGGACTGACGGTCTACCCAACTGAGCTACAACGGGTTAAACGTTTTGTATAGTTTATTAATTAATTAATTATGTATTTGAATCACATTGCGCGTGCCCCTGTTCAAGGATCGGGCTGACCTAAATAAGTTCCAGTGGCGAGCGAAAGGTTCATGAAGAAATAAGAGAACCAAACTGTTGTAGTTATACTTTTTACACTGCAATGTCAATCTTACTTTTTATTAATTCGTACATAGAACGTGTTAGACACTTCATGACAATAAACGATAAGTCAAACAACGCTTATTAATTTTCTACCTAATTTCAATACGTTATCAGCACGAGAGCTCTTAATAAGAAGTTGTAGAATATTGTTATTGTGTTTTGTGTGAAGTCAATATAAAAAATTTCACCAATCAAACGTGAAAATTATTTTTTTTTGCCTTTCAAAATGTCAGAAAAAGGTTCTCAATTTCAAGCCCTTGCGGGACTACACTTGAGAGGAAGGGAGGACTATCCTACGTGGAAATTTAAAATGCGGATGTACCTTATCCAAGAAGGTCTGTGGTACACTATTAGTGGAGTTGTGGCTGAACAATCAGCTGGAGACTCTGGATGTTTGATCGCTAAAAGAGAGAGAGACGACCAGATGACCCTGGCTAAGATTTGCCTCACTTTACACGGACCTGCCATCACACACGTAAGGAGTAGTAAGACAGGGAAGGAAGCATGGGATGCACTAGCGGCGGCCTACGAGGATAAGTCGATGGGTCGTCGACTTGCACTAGAGCGGAGGCTGTATAGGTACACTCTGACAGATTTTGCCAGTATGGAGTTGTACATAAGTGCGGTGATGTCCACCGTACAAGATTTGGCTGACATAGGCAAAATTATAGACGATGCCTCAGTCGCAGCTATTATTTTAGGCGGTCTATCTACGCGTTATGATCCTTTGATCATGAGTTTAGAAAGCTCTAGTTTTCCTATTACAAGTGAGCTGGTAAAGACGAAGCTGTTGACAGAGTTTTCGAGAACAAGCATTGAGAATGTTAGTTCTACATCAGAAATAGCTTTGCGTGTTAAGACTAAAAAGGACAAAAAGAAACGAGGAGTACATTGTTTTAATTGTAAGAAGCCTGGACACATCAAACCGGACTGTCCACTCAACAGAAAGTCCAAAGATGAAGGCCCAAGCAAAGACAAAGACAAACTCTCGAGTTTACTTGGCGCATTAAATGCCTTTTCTGAAGATATCTCGTCTACCAAATGGTATGTAGATTCAGGAGCCAGTGCTCATATGACTGGTAGATCAGATTGGTTAGTGAATTACAAAGAATTTACTACTGCTCAAATAAAGATCGCTAATGGAGACATTTTGTCCTCTGCTGGAATAGGTAATGTGCCTATTGTAAATAACTTTAAAACGGGAACTATAGTGTCAAATATTTCAAATGTAGTATATGTCCCTAATCTAAATACTAATTTGATTTCTGTTAAGAAAGCTACTGAAAATGGATTTAGTGTTGTTTTTGATACGAAAGGTTGTACATTTTATAATTCTAAAACTTTTGCTTGTACAGGTGATGCAGTTCTACATGGGTCCTGTTATGGTGGCTTGTATTCCTTAAATTGCGCAGTTAGTCCCTCAAACACCTTATCAGCGTTAGAGGTACAAAGCGATGACGTCGCAAGTTTTCGTTTATGGCACAAACGACTTGGTCATCTATGTCGCATAGGATTAGAGAAATTAAAAGCGGATAATCTTGGCGTAGAATACTCTGTGGTTGATAAAGATCCATGCGTGGCTTGCATAGAAGGTAAGCAGGCTAAAAAACCTTTCAAATCACACAAAAGAACAACATCTAAATTGGAACTTATACATTCGGATGTCTGTGGTCCGATGTCTGAAAATTCGTTTCAGGGAAATAAATACATTTTAACTTTTATAGATGATTTTAGCCGAACGATTTTTGTATATTTTATTTCTTCGAAGAATCAGGTTTTTAGTAGGTTTTGTATATTTAAGTCTATGGTCGAGAGGGAAACAGGTTTGAAAATTAAAGCTTTGCGAACCGATTGCGGTACTGAGTATGTGAACAGTGAGTTCTCAGAATACTTAGGCAAAGAAGGTATTAAACATCAAACTACAGTTCCATACAACCCACAACAGAACGGCGTTTCTGAAAGAACTTTCAGAACGATCGTTGAGAAAGCGCGTTGTATGCTTTCAGGCAGTTCTCTTTCAAAAGGTTATTGGCAGGATGCTGTGGAAACTGCTGTGTTTTTGAAGAACAGGTCTCCACATCGAGCTCTCGACGGGAGGACGCCATACGAATTGTGGAATAACAAGAAACCGAACCTGACTAATTTGAAAGTCTTTGGCTGTCGCGCGATGGTGAAGATTCCGGATCAGCTGAGAAGGAAATTGGATCCTAAAGCAGCGCAGTATATCTTTGTCGGATATTCAGACGACCGGCAGAACTACTTATTTCGTGAGCCAAGCTGTCCAAGAAGGTTGGTAAAAGGACGAGATGTGGTGTTTTTTGAGGATTGTTTCACTGATTTGTTGGCAAGAACTACACAATCAGATCCTTTGACGAACCACTCTGAATCAACTTTAGAATCGATTTATAGAATCGAGCAGTATTTAACGCGCCCAGTTGCTTCTACTTCGCAAGAGAGCAGTCAAACGAGCTCGGTAGAAGAAATTGCTAATTTGCAACCAGAAAGTCAAGTTCACGACACTTCAATTTTTCATAGCGCTGATGATCAGTCTAATGAAGAAGTTGTTCCTGGACAGGCCGTGATAGAAACGCCTGAGGAACGATACCCTCTTCGTAATAGACTTGCTCAGAAAAATCAAAACAAGTTTGATTGCAATGCTGCTGTGATAGGTGAACCTGACGAGCCACAAAGTTTTGCTGAAGCTATCAACTCAGAAGATAGCGCAAGCTGGCAGTCTGCTATGCAAGATGAATTCAATTCATTAATAAAAAAGGGAACATGGACGTTAGTGGATAAACCTAATAAAAAGGTCATACCTTGTAAATGGGTGTATAAAATCAAGAAGGATGCCCAGGGTAGAGTGGTGAAGTACAAAGCAAGACTTGTTGCAAAGGGTTTCACTCAAGTATGTGGTGTTGACTACTATGAAACTTTTTCACCAGTAGTGCGAAATTCGTCCCTGCGTACACTGATCGCTTTAGCGGCAGAGATGGGTCTGAAAATGCAGCACTTGGATGTCGATACCGCGTTCTTAAATGGCGACTTAGAGGAAGAAGTCTACATGCATCAACCTCAAGGTTTTGCAAAACAAGGAGAAGAAGGAAAAGTTTGCCTATTGAAAAAATCCCTCTACGGTTTAAAGCAAGCGGCTAGAGCTTGGAACATTAAATTAAACCAATCTTTATCCTCTATAGGTTTTATACGAACCTCTTCGGAGCCATGCGTCTATTTAAAAAGATTCGGCGACGAAACCGTCATTCTCGCTGTCTATGTCGATGACATCTGTATATTTTTTAAAAATGAAACGTCTCTTGAAACTGTCAAAACAGATTTACAGAATTTTTTCTCAATAAAAGATTTGGGAAAATTGGATTATTTTCTAGGTTTAAATATAACGTATAAAAAGGATGAAATCTGCATTAATCAGAAGACGTATATACAGAAAGTGCTTAAAAGTTTTAATATGCAGGACTGTAAGCATATGTCAACTCCTCTGGAAAACAATAAACTGGAAAAAGGTAAAGAGTGTGATACGTCTTATCCTTACCAAAGTTTAATTGGATGCCTTATGTTCCTGGCGGTAAATACTAGACCAGATATAGCTTACGCTACAAGCTATCTAAGCCAATTTAACAATTGTTACGAGAAGAAACATTGGCTGGCTGCTAAAAGAGTTTTACAGTATCTAAATGGTACTATTGATTACTGTATTTCCTACAGGAAAACGGGTGCCTATTTGTGTGGGTATACGGATGCAGATTGGGCGAACTGTACGTTCGACAGAAGGTCGTATACTGGCTACTACTTCACGCTCGCAAGCGGTGTCATCAGCTGGGAGTGTAAGAAGCAACCTACGGTAGCGTTATCTTCTACTGAGGCCGAGTACATGGCATTAGCTAGCGCTGCTAAAGAAGCTACGTTTCTTAGGAGGTTAGTGCTTGATGTTACTGGTAACGCTGATAAGGTGATTCTTTTTAACGATAGCCAGAGTGCACAGAAAATTGCACTCAATCCGATCCACCATAATAGGACTAAACATATAGATACCAAATTTCATTTCATTAGGGAGAAAATAAGTGATGGTGTCATAGAAGTTAAATATCAACAGACTAGTCAAATGGCTGCTGATGTTTTGACTAAGCCTCTTAGGCGCACAGCGCATCTAAGATGTACTTTAGATATAGGCTTAACCAACACTTAGTTTTTCTATGCCCTTTTATGTTGTTTTTGTAGTTCTATGTATGTTTACTGTTTAGATTATTTCCATTGAGGGAGGGTGTTGTAGTTATACTTTTTACACTGCAATGTCAATCTTACTTTTTATTAATTCGTACATAGAACGTGTTAGACACTTCATGACAATAAACGATAAGTCAAACAACGCTTATTAATTTTCTACCTAATTTCAATACAAACAAACACCTAAAATTTGTTCGTGTTCTCCGTCATCATGAATATGAAAGGGTTATCCAAACAAGCGAGCCGTAGAATCATTGAGCTCAGTTCAAACCCCAGGGGCCGCCTGGCTGGGGATGAATGGAGGCGGGCGGAACGGCACAGCTGGGACCTTTTGCTGGCTATACGCGCCTGGTATCGCAGTTTGCCTTACTTCTACTGACAAGCGAAATACATGACATGAATAAATTTATGTATCAAAAAGAAACGTAGTCAAGTGAGAATTGACTTTCCATGACCTATTGGAAATTTCGGGCATATTAAAACGACATTGAATATCGTAGTACAGTACCTACTTGCAAACTAAGTTTGCCCCTCTGAAGTTAGCCACAAAAGACCGTGAAGTATCAATTATTAACGTATAAGCGGGAGGCACGGCAAGTTAGCGGATGTAAAGAAATGTCCTAGTGTTGTATGTCTTCTAGGGACAGTTATTATCGAAAATAATACACACACATTCCGTCTGTACATGTTTGAAATTGCGGAGAGCTGACTTCAGAGGGGCAAACATAGCGTGCGAGTACTGTACTCGTTTGTATCAATATTGTCGATATTTGACGATCTTTTCTCAAGCGTAGCCAAACGTTTTCAATATCTCGTACACGAACAAAGCAATCATGTCATTGTTATTTTTGCCCACCGCAGCGCGACGTAACGCCGCGATTACCGAATATACGAGTAAAACTAAATATCGACGGGTAGGGTCGAACGAGCGTGAGCAAATAGGTAGACCGCACGAGCTCAGCTCGAGGTGTGGCCCGATCAAATATGGATGACGCTGTAAATATGGAAGACGGTTCTCGTGAACGACGCAGCCAGAGCAGGAACGGCATACCACTCACTCACATCTGAAAGACCAGTCGTGAGACGTTTTTAAGGTTCCGTAACTCATGGATGACGCTGTAAATATGGAAGACGGTTCTCGTGAACGACGCAGCTAGAGCAGGAACGGCATACCACTCACTCACATCTGAAAGACCAGTCGTGAGACGTTTTTAAGGTTCCGTAACTCAAAATGATCTACAGGATCTACAGGATCACTTGCTGCCCATCTGTCTGTCTCTCCAGACCCTTTTTCTCATGAACGCGTTGAGGCATCAAATTGAAATTACTTTCGAATACTCAAGTCTGCAGTCCCTTGAATCTGTGAAAAAATCAAACTTCTAGGTCAACGCAATAAAAAGATACGGCTTTTTAAGACGCATTTTAGACCATTTCCTTAAAGAATATAAAGAATCAAAACCTACACGGTACTTCCCTTGGCCTAGAATCCAAGCAAACTTCGTCGTAATTTGTACTTTAACGTGTAATGTGTGAATTGCTCGTGTTTTTTCTCCAGGCGAAACTTTATTACGCCATATTGTTTTCAGTACGTTAATTATTCATATTCTGGACGAAGCCTTCGGTGTGTGAGCCCGACTCGAACTTGGCCGTTTTTTTATTGTGCAACAACAAAGGCAGTATTGTATGTAGAATTGTGGGCCACTCTTATCTCCCGCCCGGCTGCATCGCAGTCGATACATGAGGTGTCAGTATATTCATCCTGTTGTCACAATAAACTATCTTCATGCAAAAAATAAGTCCCTTGATATGTCGGCCGCGTGAAAGAAGGAGACACCAACAAACAAGGATATTTCATTGCCGGCGAGCGGCGTCAGTAACGACAGTCTCCAACTGTATCCCCGTCGATCCCAAGGTTCCGTTTGTTATGCTAATGATGACTTTATTAAAACCAAGCCCGGAAGAGAGATGAATAAACCGACATTGACTCTTTCTCTCTCGACGATAGAATTGCATGGAGATAGAGAGGAGTTGTCGCTTCTGAATCACTTGCAACTAAAACGGGTACGAGCGTGAAGGGAAGCTCAGGCGGTCCGTAGACATTACCGTAGATAATTAGTCTCTCGTATATTGCACTTTATGAGCGATATGAAAATTACAAAGATCAACAACATATCTCAGTGTTCAAAGAAATATACTCAAATAAAAACAAACAATTAAAGAAAAAAATAGTAGTAATAGTTAAGTAAATTTTCACAGAGTGCGTATATAGACGCTACAACAAATAATAATAAAATTAACTGATTAGATTACATCATGTGAGTGGTCAATGATCTTACCAAACACCCATGCCTTAAACATGGCACATAAGGAAGCGTTGAAAACTTGCTTATCCAACAACAACTCCAATAAAAATAAGTCATTTCTAACAACAACTTTAAACCTGGGCACACAGTGTCGTACAGGGAAACAAGTTTGTACAAAGCTTTATGAATGACCCACCGACGCGACCACTTCATCACGACCAGGGCTGTGTTCCATAAAGTGACAATTCGTAATAAACTAGTCTTCGGGCGAAAATGACTGACGTATGTTAGTTTATTACGAATTGTCGCTCTATGGAACAGGGCCCTGTCATCGCCCTCCGTGTCCATTACTTATTATGATAACTCCAACTTTATTACAAACTATAAACACGAGGACTGCTGTGTATTAATAAGGCTTACCTCGATATCGCACCAGAAATACAATAGGAAAATACTATTTGATTGTAAATAGTAGTCAGAGAAATCACTCAGACGGTGACGGATGAAACATGCTTGACTAAAATACATTAGAAAATGCAGGTTGAAATGAATCAGTGCGATAATTAAAGAAACAGAACGAAAATTACTTCTCAAATCGTCGGATGTAGATCCGTAAAATGTTTATGTTTTAATTACAATCGTACCGAGTAAATTAGACACGATTCTCTCACGTAATCCAATATACGTATGTATGAATGTATCCTTCTAGGGATGGGGGAGGGAGGTGAGGGAACAAGAAACTTGGGGTTACTCTTTTAATTGAAACACCAGGCGAACATGAACTAAGTCTGTTGAGCGTGTTCTGTTTAACGATTGAACAATGTTCACGGATGTGAGCTGCCGGGAGGGAGGGGTCTCGTTACTTGTAAATGCTGTACAATTTCAAAATGTCTTTGATAGTGACACTGCTCTCCTGGTGCTTTTAACGGCTCTGAAATAAAATGGTTCGTCCGTCCGTCGGTCACTGCTTACATCAGAAACCACTTATGGTATCGCCTTCACTCGGAGAAGAATGCTTTCATCTACCTTCACATTCCTTCTTTCCATTGGAAAAGGGGCCGAATTGGGAATTTCAAAGTGAGGTATATATGACAGCTCCAATAGAACATTTAAGAAGTCCAATAAAAATGATTTCCCAAAAGACGAAGTGTGCAAAGTGAAAAATCTTCAATAATAGTTGATACAATTTTTCGTTAATACTTCAGGAAAACAATAATCAAATACGTCTTTAACCAGCGCCATCTTTTAGAAATCACCAAAAATATTTAAAAACATGAAGTAACTAATAAGAAAAGGTTCCAGGTTTATTTTATTTAGTTAGAAGTTGATAATGTAATGAGCCAATGTCCCTATTTGGCAAGCCATTAGAGAGTATACAACACTAAACGTTTTCTTACACTTTATCTGTACTTTGCAAATGAATCTTGTCCGAATGATAAAAACTATCCTGTACACAACATTTATTAATATCATAGCTAAGGGAAGGCCTTGAGTTCAAATGAAAGTTCATATAGTAGTAAGTTTTTATCGTGTTTCAGTCTACTCCCAGCCGGAAAGGCGTCCTGACCTAACCCTAATACCACATGTTAATCAAAGTCCCCAACCTTACCCGATTCCTACTTGCCACGCGACTGCCCCGCGCCGCCAAGTCCGTGTAATGTAATCCCCCGGCTGCTTGCATACGTCACTATACCGTACATGTATTCGAACACCCGTCACATTGCATTTTCCACTCAATGAGCTTCGCGCCTACGTGGTGCTACGGATTATCTACGGTGGTGCTACGGCGTAGTACCTACTTCGTACAACGAGCTACGAATACTTGTGTGATGAATTTGGAACTCACTCTTTCTCACTCAGACTTTAATTAGTAGTAGTTTATTTGGAAATAGTTTTTGTGCTACTAATTCTACAATAATTGATTTCCTGATTCATGATGATTCATGTTTACAACTTGCAGTTGAGCAGTGATCTGTGTTATTCTTGATGTTTGTTTCTAGTTCAAGTACACTTGCATTGGTTTGTGTTTTTTCAGATTCAATTATTTCAGATTCATTCATAGTACTGGTATCAACACTAGCACCCGTCGTAACTTCTCCCAGGAGTACGTCATTTGTGGTTGACCTGTTGACATAATATTGATCAGATCCAAAATGTCGGCGACGCTTGTCGTTTTTCATTCTAAAATAGGTCTGATTGGATGATTTAGTAGGATTCCATAACATTGACCACAACCTTTGCTTCCTCAAATTGAACGCACACGGTGGCAGAAGGTTTATATGTAATAGAACGTCACCCCAAATGCTTAAGAATCAATAGTATCTTCAGAGGTAGCGCCTACCTCAATGCACCTCCCGACGTCTCCGGCGTGGTAGGTTTGGTTTCTACAGTACTCAGGCTTTGTCTTACTTTTAATTCCTCTAATTCGTTTTCTGCCGGGCTGTAAGCGTCAAAATTATATTGATACAAAATAGTAAAAAGTAAAAACTCTCTGTTTTAATATTAATTTGCTTGGTAGATAATTTAGAGACGGTAGTTTTATTGCCAAAGATTGTGATGGGGTGATCATTTGATACAAATTAATGTTCTATCCTTCAATCAATGACACCTTTACAAGTCTTCAGAGTGTCAGCAGAATCGTGTCTTTCATATACATCACCTAATTTTAATCAATTATACATGTCGCTCATAACTGCAATAAGGTTCCGTCAGTGTTTATAACGATATATAGCTCCATCACGTACCCGTCCGCATGGTGGAGCCATGAGATACGCCTCGTGACAATGTTGCTCATTGATGTCGCACATCGTCGGCTGCAACAAACGCACGTGACTCACAAATAGATAATACAAATAATCTGAGTGAGAGCCCGCGATGTGTGGCTGTCTCGTTTAACAGACACGTGACTGGCAAACAGTAGACAAGTAGCGCGAATTGTAAAGTCGGCGCGGCTTGACGTGACACCTGCATTACAACCCTACAAAAACTAATGCACCGTTTTCTTAGTGACATTATTTTTCTTATATTCAACAAATTATTTGTCGCTGAATAAATAGTAAACACTCCTGAGAAGAAATTCAAAGCTGTGTGTGAAGTCTACCATTCCGCACTGGTCCCGCGTGGTGGACTATGTCCCATACACTCTCTGTAGGAGAGTAGGTCTGAGCCTTTTTTCGAAGGGGAAATCTTTTAAAGATACCCGATTTCTTAGGAGAGAAGTCTGGTTATGTGGAATTTCCATCCACTAAAACCGCCTCGGTGGTCTGCGCAAGCAGAGGAGCCCTAGAAACTTCACGAACACTCCAGTGCTCCTTTTCCTCCTCCCCTTGACTTTTCAGCCACGACAACTCGGCGGCTCCGGGCTGAGGCGGGAGCACTATTTAGAAGAGAGTAGGCCTCAGACCCTGCAGTGGGGGCAAATATAGGCTGTTGGTGACGATGATAAAAAAAACTTATTTCGAATTATTTACATTTCATAAATATTGTTTCTATCTTTAAACGACATTATGATGTTCATAGAAGAGTGAAAGTCATATTACAATATCGGCTTGAATTTGAACCATATCTTGCTCGATGTCAATTTTTATAATTAGCAAAGCAGACGTCTTCAACCTAGTTTTTAGTTATAAGTAATAAAAATTGAGATAAAATTATTGCATGTACGAGTATTACCTGGAGTTATTGGGCTGAGTTTTGCCCGTTTCACTGTCCGATTCAGCTTGAGCTACAGGAACGCCAAGTACACAATCTATAAACTTCTTGTGTACATTCGCATTTGTGAAAAGGAATGGTCCAACACAGTCGTAACCGACCCGATTGACTCGGAACACTGACGCCAGCCCGACTAGGTACATTTTTCCGTCGACCCAAGTCACTAGAGGTCCGCCGTGGTCGTTCTACACAAAATGACACAATTAAGGAGTATTTTAAAGTATCATTCCATGTTGTTAGATTTGCAGAGTGAGATGACGTTGTCAACTAATTTGAAAATCGATTAAACAACCAAAGCTAGGGTGTTCTATTATATCAAACCATGAAGGTTTCAACACCTCCCTGTAATAGTTACACCCTGTAGCTATTTTAAAACAGACTATCAAAAAATTAACTGTACACTACACTAATATTATAACAACATTACAACATCCTGTACATACACAACACCCTGTATATACAATTATACACCTTACTTCTCACTCCAATGTTAATAACAACTAAATATGTACAAAGTATTAGAAAACTTTTGTACCTAGGTTAAGCCTAACATATTAACAAACTTACAATGCTTTAATCTAGGTAAAGGCTTTGTCAAAATGTCAGCAACCATGTTGTTAGTTGGAATGTACTCAAGGTTGAGCTCCTGCTGAGTCAGTGAGTCTCGTATGAAGTGGTGTCTGATGTCGATGTGCTTAGTGCGAGCATGATACATGTTATTCGTAGTCAATTTCAATGCACTTTGGCTGTCAGAATGAATTGTGATAGGATGAGTGATGTCGAAAACTTCTTTTAATAGAGCTTTCAAGTAAATAGCTTCTTTACATGCTTCTCCCAGAGCCATATATTCTGCCTCAGTAGTTGAGAGAGCTACCGTTCTTTGTTTTCTTGCTTCCCAGGATATGGGAGCTCCACTCATTCTAAATATATATCCCGTATAGGAACGCCTATCAATACAGTTGCTACCATAGTCTGCATCTGCGTATCCTATGGGATAGTCTTCACCTTTCCTGTAGGTAAGGTTGAGGTGTTTAGAGGCTTTTAAGTACCTCAGTACTCTTTTAGCAGCTTTCCAGTGTGCCTCCCCACTAATGTTGAGTGATCGAGGGTTTTTGGATGACATTGCAACTCTAACTTGAAGACACTACTTTAGCTGAAACTCTTCATCTCACCTGATAGTAAGTATCAACAAGGTAGATAGATTAGTGATAAAGCCAGTACCTCTATTTAATAAAGCATAAATAGCTTCTCTTGCGTGACGGAACAACTCGTTTGGAGGTGTAGACGCCGCGGTAACATCGACAAAAACTTTACAGCAACCGATATAATTTTATTTAATAATAATAACAAAATAAGCAATGCAATACTTGACAAATGCCCTGTCTCCTGGTGAGCAGCAGCACGGTGTTATTGCGTTGTCTTCTGTACAAGTCTTCTACGTTTTGATATCGTCCATACTACAAAATGAAAAGACAGTCAGTTCGATTTAAACACTGTTTTCTATTGATATTTTCAAACTTACCAGCAATCTCAAATAAACGTTTTCGGTGGCAGCTGCAGGTTGAGCTGCCGGAGATATGTACTTTACTTGTATATTGCTAGTTGTAGTTCGTCTTACGACAGAAGACATCTTTTTAGGTAGTTTAACTTTTCTAGTCCTGGGTTGTTCATTTTCAGCGGTCGCTTCAGTTCGTTGAACAAACGTTGATTTCTTATTATATATCCTGGTAGTAAGACGGTCGCGAGAAGTCGGCCGCCTACCTTTCTTTGCTCGGACAGCTTTTACTTTACTATGACTGCGCAGCAGGCTTGTAACTTGAAGCTTCCAGTCCTTATCGCTGCGCTCCATGGTACAGTTCATGTAACGATCTATGACTTGTGCCATGTGAGGAACTTCTTCATAATATGTTTTACACAGCTCTTTGTCCATTATCTTCATTGTAGTATAGAACAGATTATTAACAGTCGCATTCGCGTTCACTTCACCGGGCTGTAATGATACACATGTGGCTACAACTGGTTCCTAACTGGTTAACTAGTATCTCGGAACACGTGCTTCAGGAAGACCATGCTAGAATCGACAGGGAGATAATTGTTAAACAGGTATAATTTTGAATACACAATAACCATAAGTAACTACAAATTATTTATTTGAGACACGCATAAAAACCTACGATATTATCTTAAGCCCGGTCACTTGCCTGGTCGAAAAGGGTTGAATTATAAAAATCCCTTCTTACCCAGCGTCTACGGTAAAAGTAACCTACCGCAATCACAAGTGTTTTACAGTAACCGATATTTAATGTACGTATTCTTAATTTTTATTTTCAAAAAATACATATCATAAATTATATGTTAAATTATTTCACGGCTTTTCAATTGCCTCGTGTAATGTTACCTTATGGTCCCAACAAAGTATTTGGAATTGAATAAAGCCGCAGTTTCAGACTGTGGTATATGGTATCTCCAAGATACACGTTACAATGACCAACCTTCATCATTTTCGCGTGGTACCCATATCCAAACAGTACTACGTCTTGGCCTGGTTTCACTTCATCTGTGACTATATCAATCTTATCCGCAGGCCACACGCACGGGGGCGCCGCGGCATCGCCCAGTTTGAAAGGGCTGTCGATCCTGACCAGCGCTATATCTTCAGCCGCCCACTGCGCTAAATTATCGTATCTAAAATTATAATCTGAAAACACTGAGCGGTTCATTTTTGCACATTTGTTATAAAAGAGAGTGTATGCTCCATAGTCCACCACGCGGGCCTAATGCGGATCGGCGGACTTCACATGCCTGTTCAAGACATGCAGGTTCTCTCACGATATATAGGTACACGGCTGGATTCGAACCCGGAACCCTCAGATTGAGAGTCCTAGCCTTATCCACAACGCCACCGACGCTTCAAGACACTATCTGTAGCAGAGCAGGCCTGAGCCCCTGCATTGTCACTGGCAGTGAGAGGACAGCGGTGCACACTGCACAAGTGATCGCAGCTGCGTCACCTCGAAGATCCCGTAACTGATTTTAACTACATCCACGGGACTACCTACTATATCAGATTGAGGTCGTTTTTCATCATATTAATTCTGACATATAATCCTCCTAACCTACGGAATTAATTAAGCAATTTCAGTGTGGAGTGACAAGTTCATATACTGACTCCGACTGTTGTTATGGCAAGAGCTCTCGTGTCGTTTCTATCTGCGAGTGATCACGATTAACATTGGATCTGACAGTGATAATGAAGAACTAACTTTTAGGGTAGCAGACAGTGACCACTTTCCTCCTCATGATGCCGGTACACGAGTCGGGGGGAAAGGCAACTTTGTCGCCCGCGTTCGTGTAGGCCACGGAGCCCGCCACCACGTACATGTAGTCCACATCCTTGACGCAGGCCGCTGACGTCACCACGAACCGTTCACTGACTATGGCGCCGGCGCAGAGCCAGTGCTCGTACAGTCGCGCAGACTCGGGTGCTTTCACAAGATACACCTACGGAATAATGCGATATTCATAACTGTAGGAGTGGTCCCTGTGAACACTGGCCGGACACTTCGGCATCGGGACACAACGAACGGATGACGTAAGTAGCACGCGCCATACGCAACGGTCATCGGAGTCAATTTCTTGAGGGTAGAGGTGAGGTATCGCGGGTCGGTGGAGAACATACGTGCTGTACGTCGTACTAATTAATTATGTGATATAACGTTGTCTGAAATTTCACTGACTCGTCAATGAGCTGAAATGACAATGGGCAGGCCACCTCGCTCTAAGAACGTATAACCGGTGGGGAGTGAAAGTTCTCGAGTGGCGACCACGTACCGTACTAGATGTACCGACGACCGCGATGGTGTGGCGTACCATGGAGGACTAACGTTCAGCAGTGGACCATGCCCGGCTGATGGTGATTGTCTAGTCCAGCACGAGCGTCGCGCTGCGCAGGAGCAGGTACTCACCACGTACTTGATCTGTATCTCGCTTCGTTTCTCGTGAACGTCAGCACCGTGCAATATCCTGCGCTCTGCATTACTATCTACAACACACAACCAGATAACGATACCTTATGTGTATAGTTTTAAACTGGCGACTAATTGTACACTGTTGTAGGAACGTTGGGTCCAGCACGACGTCGATTATCAGCGCAGTCCCGTATCGTACATTATCACACACAATCGCCCGTGTGCAGGTCACACGACATCATCAGCGCAGTGTGAGTGTAGCATTTCTCCCGGTCACCGTGCTAGGTGAGCAGGATGTTGAGCCCAGTAAAGGCACACACCCAGGCGGACACTGTTATTTCAGTGCCCTCTTTTTTGCGTAGTTGAAATCTTTCAAAGCTATTCGCGCTGAATTTCCACCAGCTAAAACCCCTCCGGCGTCCCTCTCTGTTTGCCAAGTCCCGCGAACATGCTATTCTTAGGGCATCTTTTACAAGTCAGTGTAATGACAAGAGGCGGTGGTGTTCATACTAAGCAGGGACTAGACGGTAAAATAATTGCACCTAAAGTCCGTTTCAGTTCAATACATAATCATTTTAAGACTATAGTTTTATAATTAGAGCTTTGTAGATGCCGAAATTAAAACGCCAGTCACACTACAATTTGAAGTGAGTGTTTGTTCATATCGTAACGCTACGAATCATACAACACAGTTGTAAATGACTTACATTGGTAGGAGAGAGACAGCAACACCGCCACAGACACCAGCTCCATCAACATGTCGATATACTTAGTAGATAATCAAATCATCACGTGGTGGTCATGGATGAAGGCTGCGTTAAAAGTGTTGACAAAGATGACACGAAACTTCAATCAATAAAAACATTGTTATTGAGGTATGTTGTGAAAACAATTCCTCACGAAAATCGATTATTTTTAATGGTATTGAGAAACACTATATTTGCATTGTACTATATTACGAGTGTCGCGCCATACAAAGTCGATATCGTATTGCATTCGTGAATATTTGCCAGTGGTTTAGACATAAACACTTGTTGATATCTTGAGATCAAATGTTATTCGGGTGTCAGGGAGAGCGTGTTGAGTCCGTCGCCTCTTTCGGCGGTTCTCTGCACTACCCGAGGAAACTGGCGGTTCGTGTTTAAAAATTAAACTCCTGGACTCGGTGTGGTCTTCGTACCGCCGGCAAGTTTGAGCCTGCCAGAGAGCTGGTGACTGTCGAGACAGCTACCACAGTGCTTCCTAATCTCTAGGGCGTCGTCCAGGCGTCACTGTCATGGCGGTGGACGAGCCATGCCCTCGAGTAAGATTGGCGTCAGGTCTTCGCCGTTCCAGGGGACTTGGTGCGCCTGCTGGATGGTGTTCATTGTGACCGCCATTACTGCTATGGTCTCCACGTCCCCGGCGTCCGGCGGCCGGCTAGCGGTCAGATCGGGGGATAGACTGCTGCCGTCGATGTCGGCTGCGGTCTCGGTCTGAGTGCGGGATGCAGTGGTGGGGCTGCTGTTTGAGGCGACTGTTTTTTCGGGGTTCTTTTACGCCTTCTGCGCTGCCTGCAGTGGCAAGTGGGTTTGCCGCGGCCATCAGTAAGCCGGCGGCGTAGGCCTCTTTAGTGGGCTGGGGCTTCGGTCGGGAGAGGGCCAGGGGCCTCCTCGCTACCGTACCCACCTTCTTGTTTCGGGACCATATTACAACAAATAAACACTGGGTTGCTGCGTTGTTTTGTCAAGTGCTTAGTGTACTTTAAGCGGTTCCTAGTTTTTACCTAGTTTGTTTAGAAACAAACATTTATTTTATCAATAAGTATGTTCCTTGTAAATTTGTTGGTAACGTTTTCCTCGTTTGATAAATACACGAGTGGTCGGAGTTTGGATTTTAAACAGAAGACAAGCGTTATAATTTTTAAAAAAATCGAGGGGGCCAGGATAGAATTTCTCCATCCAACTTCTGATTCCAGGGTCAGATCAGCTCGATGGTGCGAAATTATTGTATTGTCATCGGGATTACATATAATTGCAAAGTTTCAAATCGCTACCACGTTTAGACGTAGCTTTAAATTGACTTGCTAGATTGGTTTACATACATAGATATAGATAGATAGTTAGTTACATACAAATGAACCTAATATAATGCGTGTATAAATAGTTCGTTGATTCCAAAAACAAAATGAGATTCACCTGTTTATTCGTGTGTACGGCGCTCAATACCAAGCGCGTACTATAACCACACGTGGCATGTTGTTCGTAGGCGCGTAGACGGTCTACGGCGTAGATGTGCTACGGTGTAGACAGACACGTAGCATTCATACCAACCCGGTCGCTACGTGAAAACTGGTCACATCAAATGGAAATTGTCGCTCATTGTTACAAAAGCCGACGTCAGCTCTGGTTGTAATAATGTGTCGACACTCTCAGCCCTGCGACGTAACTCAATAAATGTAATTAACAATCAACGAGGGCCTATAACGAACGCGGGTATATTTGAAAAGCTTCAATAAGGCACCTCAGGTACGACAGACTCGCTTCACTTAGTTTAATTAATTATCACAAGAACAAGCCTCAAGCGAAATGGTTGGAATTAAAATTTAACTTTTACTTATTGCAAACCGGCTTTGTCTGCGCGAACTCACATCACATCATTATCTGCAAACTCACTGTCTTAGTATAGTAGTATAGTAATACGTCCACGCAGGCGAAGTCGCGGGGAAAAGCTAGTTAGCAATAAGTAGGATTTGTAATACTAGATCGCGCTCGACTTGGCGGGGGCACTACCGTGCCCCCCGATTAAATTATATCATATTTTTACAAGCTTTTATTTAACTTGAAATGTTTGTGTCTGTGTCAGTTTGTGTTGGTCAAAACTGTTGGTTTTACAAATAAAATACAAGTGCACCCTTTTTTAACAAGTAATACAGTTTTTAAGATAACTTTCTGTTGACGTAAAATGCTTGGTACATATACATGTAAGGAACAATCCCAGCCTCAGCTGCCGGCCCCCGCCCCCGCACACCGTGGGCAATGCAGGGGATCTGTCACCGCCGCCCACCGCCCACCGCAAGGTCTAAGAACGCATATTACATAAAATATTTATCGTATTTACATAAAGTTTATTTTCATAACCATAACATAAATGACCGCATTCAATACGAGTAAATGACAGCAATCAACTCCAGGTTCGGCCAATCTTAGAGTTCAAGTTCGTCGACTTTCCAGACTGATCATGAATCGTTCATAAAACATGCGCAAACGCTGTATTATTTTAAACACAAATGGTTGGTAATCGTGGTGACGCAGCCAGGTTGAATTCACAAAACCGGACCGGATCGATCTGTCGTATCCGGATTGAGTGTAGAGCCGGGACGACGGGCGGCGGCGGCGGGACAGGACTATGACCTGAGGGACTGATCGTTTAATGAAAGTCCTCTGCCAATTTGCGACCGGCCATTTTGTGGACATTCTATTTTTTATCCACTTACGTTTCAGGCGGTTTTCGTATTGGGTTAAACCGTCGAGTTGGCGCTTGTTGTAAACGACTGTCTGTCATGTCATTCGTTTAAAGGGAATATTTTGATTTCAAACTTTTTATACCTAATAACTTATTCGACGAATAAATATTTGTTATTGTCTTGTTTTCTTATGTATGGCAGGTTTGAGCTTGGCCTTCATCTCATGTGATGGAATGTAACGATAAGGCCGTTTGAGCGCAAGCGTGCGCACCCAGAGACCTCAAGCTAATGATACGCTGGCTCTGCGACCTTTCGTACCGGAACACAACGGTGCTATTAACACTGCTGTTTAGCGGCAGACTCGGGTAACACGGTGGTAGCCAGGCGGACATAGAAAAATGTACCGCTACCAGTTATCCCGCGCTAGGGATAGTATCGAACCCGGATTGTGAGTCACTGAGCCACACAAGCGGTTACAACTGTCTACCTGTGTGTCCGCCATTATGGCAAATGCCAAGGCGAATGAATACATGCTAGCCCTGGGAGGGCCATGTGCATCATATTAAAGCTTATTATGATGATTTACCATCATAAACACAATGTTGCACAGTAATGAGAACCATCAGACACGGTAAAGCGGTGCGGTTGTAATATCTGCGCCCGCACCCCCGCGCCCCGCACCCCGCACCCCGCCGCCGCGCCCCGGCGTGTTAATCCCGCTCAGTGCACACGACAGCTTAGCTCCACGACACAATAACCTAACAATATGGTAATAGATATGCTCCACCGACTAGGGGTACGAAAACATTGTGCTATCGACGATGTAAAGACATGACGTAATTCCCAAATGCATCGGCTTCTCTCTCGAAATTGTTTCTACCTAACTGCATCGTTTGCCCGAGTAAAAAATTACCGGTCTCGGAACGACGAGATCAGTGAAGATAAACTTAGTTTACAAGGAGTCACACGCAATCATGTGTACACTGTGACTGGTTGACACTATTGTTACGTGACAAACTGACTAAAAAACTAAAAAATATTGTTACAAGTAAAATATCATAATAGAGAAAAAAAATTGCAAGTGACAATGATATCGCTATGCAATGTTAAATCGTATTATTATCCAGTGTAGAGTTCATCTTACTAGGAGTGTCATCAGGTTTCCGTTCGGTCACAACAGACAGATACCTACAATAATTGCAGTCATTCGGAGGGTGCGCGGCGGCGAATGAGACACTTCTATGATATCTATTCAGATTTCAGTGTGTTAGGCTATATATACCTCCCGCACGTCTCAACTTTTTGCTCAGCTGTCAGATTATGAGCTAAAAAGATGGCGCCGGCGTCACAGGGCGTTTATTAATTTTCGGGTCTTTGTAGTAGGAGCGGCGAGTACCCCGCGCCGCGCCGCGCCATGGCGTGCACATCTCGCAGAGCGCAGCGCTCATAATAGCCAGTTTACATTATTCCAGGCCAGCGATCGAATCCAGCGTTGGATTGCAACTGGAAATATATAAACCGGCACTGGAATGAACTTGATCCAGTGAGCAATCCAGTCCAGAAACAGAATTGGCGGTCTATTTTGAATCCAGCTCAACTGGAATCATGTAGACGGCCAACCCAGTGACATTTCAATGCTGACAACAATAGTACAGGTTGAACTTATTACCCTTGTAGTCGTCACGACTCGTGTAGACGATATCGCCAGTCCGCCCTATACCAGTCCAGCGCTACTGGGTTACTGGACTGGAATAATGCAAACTGGCCATAAGATAAATACATTCTGTGACATAATACACGTGACAAGGAGACCAACAACGGTCGGCTGCGTCGGCACAAAAACTGATTGGGTCGCTGGCGACACGGTAGTTGGTGTGACCCAGGCGGCGTGTAGAGGACGACACTGCTCGGCAACCAGAGTTCTACCTCAAGTGCGGCACCTACGGGAAGTGACGTCACGTGGTCATATTCTTAACGTTAAGCTCAATTAATTGTCTTTGAAAACTAGTGAAGAGAGGGGCCTCAACGTTCAGGGAGGCCACGTCACCTGTGCGTCCGTCCATCTGTCTGTGCTCCATGTTGTATTGTATACAGGGTATTTACATAGCGTATGACGAGGTACACTGGTATGCGTACAGTCCACTGCACCGCCACGTACTCGTATATCGATCGACACGTGGACAAGCTGACATAGACACGTCGCGTCGCGTGCTGCACGCGGGGCGGGGCGGGGCATGGCTGCAGGTACAATACCAACAAAACACTGAATGGATAGCTTCTAAGTATCCCATACTTTGTCCCAAATGGCACTAGTTAGCTTTATTGAATAAGAATGTAGTGTATATTTTTTTAGTTTCGTTTATTTATATTTTCCTGATCCTATCCAAATCCTATCTTCAAAGAAATGTATTATAAAAATTTTGACAGCGAATCTTCATCATCATCATCAGCCGGAAATCTTCAACAGCTAGACCCGCAGTATGCCACATTGACCGGTCCCAGACCACTGCATCCAGCGATTCCTATCTACGTGGTCACCACTCGAGAACTTTTACTCCCACCGGTTATTCATTCTTCAAGCGATGCCGCCTGCCCATGCCCCTTCAGCTTACTGAGACGTCGAGCCTAACCTAGTTCGTCTACGGATTTCCTCATTCTGGATGATATCACGTATAGAAGTTCCCAGTATAGCTGGTGCCATAGCTCACTGAGTGACTTTGAGCTTGTTTATTTTGTTTAACCGCCTGAATAGCAACACAACAGTCTCCAAGCCCCCGTCAAGTAAGTGTCGTCACACCGCGTCGCCGGCGGTGCGTGCGTGCGTGCGTGCGTGCGTGCGTGCGGTCAACAAGGCGCGGGCACGATTGATTGTGAGGCGCGCCGTGAAACACTACTCCCGACCGTAATTGGTTTGCTTTGTTAGCGGACGGACGGACGTCGGTGTATAACGGTGCCGGCGACGACGGTGGCCGGGCAACGACGGTAACCTACATCGCTGTGTACTGGACTGATGTGACGTGTTATAACCTAATTCAATTAGATATATTTAGAGTATCGTTGCATAGATTTACGAACGAGTTATGAAAGAGTTTATTTATATGTATAATTTAGTTATTGCATTATTTTCATTAAAAAGTAACCCTCAGCTTACATAGTTTTAGTTAATATTATAGTGAAGCTGCAGGTCCATTTGTAAATATATGTTTTAATTATAAAAAGAAAACTGTATGTTTCATTAAATAAAAAATACAGCAGACTCGACTAACTTTCCTCTTCTCTATTGTTCTCCTTGAACATTAATGAAGAACACGAATAAGTGTAGTATCTATATTATAGAGTTAGTACGGCCGGAGCGAGACCAGAGCCTGCAGCAGCCTACAGGGTAATTATCCTAAGGGGGTGAGGTGCAGCGGGGCTCATTAGCCGAGCGAGGGAGGTGGTTAATTATTTTCATTAGCTATACTGTTTAGACGGCGCACGTTGCACGTATAGCGATTATGACTCCAACGGACATGATGGTTGCCTTTTAGTTGATGAAACTATGTCTATACCAGATGCAACACATTTTATATATAGTAGAATATTTTGAATGATGACGTGTAGAATGGTGGCTGTTATTAAACAGTATCAGTCTGTAGCGTTCAGGACACGATGTTTCACTAACCAGCTCCGTTATGTAAAACAGCTGTACGATGTGCAGCTGGATTGTCATTGTGTTGCTTTTAACTAAACAGCGACCCATGTTTAGACGTTTTGCATAGTGTATTACCTGTTTCAAAAGGAAATTCAATTTAGTATGAAACAACATAATCTTTTACAATATAATAGCTGTCTATGTGCAGTAACTATCTAACAATAGTACATCAGACTGTGATGTGGCGAAATGAGTATCATTAACATACAACTGCACAGTGAATCACAATTTTCATTTTAAACACTTTTCGATTATTGTTCAAAGCGCCATCTATGAACCATTAGCTGCGTAACTGCTATTGTAGCTAACTATACAGTTGTATAGTTAGCTACAATAGCTAGCAATAGCAATAGCTATTTCGCGACACTATAATTTCATCTCCTATTTGTTGGTAATTACTTATCAAAGCAAGCTATTCTATTTTAAAAGATTATGGCAACAGAAATTTAGTATGGAAGAATTAGGAGAGGGATAACGTTAAGGCGATCATAACTGAATAAAAATAAATACATGAAATCCTTAATATTGCTGTTTTCACTTACATTGAGGTCATTTTGACACATATTACTAATTTTATTCGTTAATTTTGATGAACTACATTCTGCTTTGGACGGCATTATTGCTTTTATGCCAGACAGAGACACGAGCGACAAAATCTAGCAATAAAAATTATACTTTCTGACGTTACATATCACGCTGTTTCACAAAACTGTTAATCTTTTACCCGCTGCATTGTGAATGCAAAACGTTCTTTCAATTAAGCATGTTAAACTTCCAAGCAACAAGCAATCCAAATGCGACATATCCTGGTGTCCGAAACACGAGACAAACTCCGCAGGCGCCAGGTATACCTTTTTATAAAAAAATCTTCAAATATATTGTCTGGGTTGCTTCGACTCCAGCTACTGCCACCACCGCACCCCTCGTTCCCCTGAGCCCGTGCCGCCGGACCGCGCCGGCTACAGGAGCTGCCTCGAGGCGAGCGGACGACATTTTTCCGTGAAACAACTTGCAAATCTAATAAAACACTCAAAGCGCGCGCCGGGCGCCGCACAAATTGACTTTTATAACTGTTAAATACATTTACAGCGGCACAAATGTTGTTTTGGGGCTTTAATTGGGACTGTTGCAAGAATTTTTGTAGCTAGCACATGTTTTCAATTAAATTATCAAGATTTTGCGGTGAAAGATTTGCCGTTTTCAGGACATATGTGAACTACATTTCTTTTCATCGCGGTTTTTATATGTAAACGTTCTGTGAACTATCACTAATATCTACTATCTATACTTTCCCATAAATCGTCGTGTTGAGCCTCACGTGGCTCTCAATACGCCTCATAGTCAACAGCCTATATACGTCCCCACTGCAGGTCTCAGGCCTACTCTCCTACAAAGAGTGTATGGGACATAGTACACCACGCGGGACCAGTGCTGATTGGTAGACTTCACACACACCTTTGAATTTCATATCAGGAGTGTGCAGGTTTCCTCAAGATGTTTTCCTTCACCGAAAAGCCAATGGTAATGATTGTTATCATTCGTACATAAATACCAAATAACAAAATGGAACTCATTGTTACGAGCCAGGATCGAAACCAGACCGTGCTTGTTCAAGGACTGGCGCTCTGCCCACCTGACTTGACTTTTCGGTGACGGAAAAAATCGTGAGGAAACCTAACCTACACACTCCAGAGAAGAAATTAAAAGATGTGTGTGAAATCTATCAATTCGCACTGATCCCGCGTGGTGGACTATGTCCCATACACTCTCTGTAGGAGAGTAGGCCTGAGTTCCTGCAGTGGGGACATATACAGGCTGTTGCTGATGAAAGACTGGGGTCATATTCTAAAGCTACAACGACACAGCAAGTATAGTATAAAGTGAAGCAACACATAATTCTCTTTACAATCCACCGGGTCCGGGGTAGGCGAGGGTGCCGCGGGCGCGGGGGGCAGCGCTCCGCCGCCTTAGAGAGAGAGCTTCCGTTGCCGACAACTTAGCGCTGGAATATTTAACTTCCGACTGACTTTCATGCTCTTTAATCATCCTTTTTGTTTCTAATTATCAGTTGAGAACTTACCCGCCCGCAACTTGCAAAAGGCTACGTAAGGACGGACATTGTTAAATTTTGAAACGAGAGTGTTATAGTGTACATATACGAGTTTTTGTTCGGGAATCTTTCTGTCTGTGTTGACTTCAGATATTATATTATAAGAGACACTTTACCGGGAGAGTAAGCAGCTTCTAGCGGGACCAATTGTATCAAGGTCGGTTCAAGCTTGTTCTGCTCTTGTAAACAAACAGACATGGCTGACATTCATATGCCAGTTCATATGTACATATAAAACAAACGAATAAACAAGCATAAACATGTAAGCAAGGAATCGCGTTCAAATACAACGAGAAACCGACTTCAAGTGCTCTAAAAGTCTCCACAAATTTAAGACTTATATAGTTTTCTCATGGGTGCCATTGTCAGTATTGAACTAAATTGAAATGGGACCCCACGAGAAGCACTAGCTTTCAAATTAAAAAGAATCATCAAAAACGTTTCACCCAGACAAAAAAACTTGTGAGGTAACAGACACAGCCATCGAATTGAGATCCTCGTCCTTTTTTAGAAGTCCGTTGAAAAAGAAAAACTATACGTATAACGTTGTGCAGATAGAGACTGGTGCAGGAGGTGCCACGCACGCCGTTGCAGCGGAGACATATAAGTTTAAAACACTATAAACTATATCTAATAACATTAATTAATTAAAGCTAACCGATCGATATTTGCCTTGAGCAATTGAGCATGGACTGAAGTGCCGCCCGCCCTCCGACCTCCGCCCGCCCACCGCGTGTCACTTAGCATTCACGATGACGGGCCCGACTACCAACTACCGTCATATTAACTGTAGCTTGAATTATTGTATAGTATATGTATACACAAGTTCTTCGATAATTACAGTTGCAGGTATATATTGCAAAAACACGAGACAACAAACATCGCATCTTTGTTTACTAGCGGTAAACATGTGTTGCAGTTTGCAAGCGCAACTGGCAAGGTCTCGTTGTGACGTAACAATATCCCGCATGTCATCATCGACGACATATTTCAACCCTTCACATGACATGTTACAACACCGGAGCGCGGGCGGAGCGCACCCACGCCCGGGTGCCCGGGTACCGTGGCACGTAGAAAGGTATACAATAATATTTGACAATAGAAGTGCTCGAGATCAGACGGTCGCGTTCAAGTCGTGTTGAAGTGGAGACCGTATATACATATATAGTGTTAATCCTTATCACACGTCGGACAATTGGTACAAATGTCGTGATATCGGCACACATCGAACAGATGACGTACTGTTCATTTTCTGCGCCAAACTTTTGCGGGGAAGTGAGGTATCGCGGATCGTCGGGAGGCGGTGAATGTCCGTTCTGTACGTAGTTCCATATTAATTCTGTGACCTGATAGAACAACAAACCGATCTCCGATCCTCTAATCACAACATCCCATAGCCGAGGTCGAGCTCAACCGGACGACCTTAGGCCAGTTGCAAGTAAAATCTTAACCGTCTGAGCGACTTCCGCGCTCGACAATGTTCAGGTGAAGCTGCAGGACCAAACGCATCAAGTTCAATCGAGAGAAGAAGAAAAAATACAGCGCGACCTTTTTTGTAACCTATTATAAAAGATATGATCATTGCTTGATGTCTAATAAACACTTTCCGAGCGTTTTGTTTTTGAAATGAGTTCACTCCTTATCTCGATTAGCGATGCGACTTGTCAAGTCCGTGAGTGCGATGCCAAGGGCACTTCTGTTACGAGCGTGCCGTGAGGGCGGCACAGCAGGGCGGGCGGGCGACCGCCGACCGCTACCCGAGCGTTTTAATTACGTCGTCTAAATTTCAGTCTGTCCAGGGATCAGCCCCCGTCATTTTGTAACGGGTGAGTGCTAAATAAGTTGTTACAAGACTTACACTGCGTTACAATCACTTATATATAAAAATCTCATACTCTCTTTATCCGTATATATTATTATAACATCATGAAACCGCTTATTTTATAAAAAATAAAGATTTCATTTCCAAACAACATTTCCTCAGCAACAGGGCTCTGGCATAGATCACATGTCTGACAGACGCTACGAGACGTGCCATTGGCACTCCCCGGACACTTCAACCAAATGTCGTGATATCGGTTCATATTCCCACACATCGAACGGATGACGTTTGTATCGAGGTGGCGGTGGTGCAGCGCGCGAGGAGGGCTCCGCGCCCGCGTGTCGATCCGCCCGACCAGACGTCTGACGGAGCCGGGGAAACGACACGCGACCGATTTCACAGTTCACGCCTCGCTTCCAACAGCTATACTATTGAATTTAAACCGCGCCCCCGCAGTCTACTAACTACACATTGTTAATCCGAGGGACGTAGGTTCAACTTCCATCTGTGTCAGTATCCAATAGTGACCAAGACTGTACCATCAACTTATGATTATGGGAAAATGGTTATCACTCGGCACTCGACTCTCCTCAAACCAACATCTTACAGATGATTTTGCCCACAAACGTAAACAACAACGCTCGGGACCTGGGGCTCTATTTTTGATTCGCTCTACGCGCCGCGAGCGCTCGTTTTCTACTGATTTTCGTTCGACTTACGAAATTTGGTATTTTTGAATCGCTCTTCTGCAACGAGTGGTCGGGACCACTCTTTGCGGAGGCGAGCGATAGAGTAAACGCCATCGTCGAACACTGACATTACCACTTATTGACATTGAACTTCTATGTAATTTGCATTTCGTTTTCCTTGCATGTATTACCGGTTTTATTTTTCTGCGTAAAACGGATAAAATTAAACATTTAAAGTTATATCGGCAACACCTGAGGCGAATGATTCAAAAATACGGTCAAACCTGTTTTCATGCGACTTGTAGTCGATCGTGACTTAAGTCGTGTGCGACGAAGCTATGTCACACGAGCGAATCAAAAATAGAGCCCCAGGGCCTGGCCGGGTCACGTCGGAGGGTTCCTCTCGCAATAACAACCTACAATATTTAACACAACATCGAGCAAAAACGTAGAAAAAATCACGTTTCTTGTGTGCGGACCTTTTTATGATGTGTTGATATGGCGGACTTGGAAAGTTTTTTAGAAAGAAAGAAAAAAAAAAGAAACAAGAAAGACAAATTTCACACTCTGTGAAAGTTTCAAGTGTCTACATATTACGGTTCAAAAGATACATCCCTATGACGGACGGACGGACGGACGGACAGGGTACCTTTGCGTACGTAACCCCCAAAATCAAGACTGACAAGACCTTTTCTTCACACTCCAAAACAGACAATTAATCTAAGCTTCAGCGTGTCCTTTTGCAAGGTTTATTTAATCTTCTTCAACACAACAAAAGTGTAATCAAATTCTTTGACACATAATTAATACAGTAACTACTAGTCCGCGATACCTCGCCCCCCGCAACTAACTGACTCAGATAATGACCGTCACACAAACCTCGCGTACTCACACATGTCATACGTTCGTGTGCCGGTATCGTGACATTTCTACCAAGTGTCAATCTCCTCAATATTTATCACAGGACTGTACCGACTGACTATGAAGAGAATAAATACATGTTGAGTCCATCGACCAGCGCGCAGTTTAAATATGCCCGCGATTGTAAGATATCACATCTCCGATCCACCGGTTGTAAACGCTCGTTGTTGCAAATTACTTTTGTTTTTAAATCGTCCGTTTTATATCTCGCACTACATACGACTCCCGTAGCAACGTCTATTACATATATTGACATTTATTTATTACATTTAAAGTTTTTTTATTGTTGTTCTGCAAAATACAATTTTGTAAAATCGTAATTATCTTCATACTCCCACAGCAACCATATTTATATTTAAAAAAAGGTCAAAATAATTAATTACTAACGAGGCTGTTTTAAACGATATAATATAGTATAAATATGTATAAATAATTTTTTCTGAAGTGTCCCGCGACCTGATGGCCGCTACGGCCAGGGCCATCGGCACCGCTGCCTACTGGACACCATGTATTTAGGGAACCTCGACACGAAGAAGAAGAATTTTTTATATCATCTCAAGTGTTTTATACATATAGACCATATTATAATTTGGGTTCTCGGTGAGCAGGTATTCGAGCAAATACCTTGATTGGTATTGGACTGAATTGACATGCGATTGATATGACAAATCACGCCTTGTACATCACATTCGACGCGGCAATCTATAAGAGATGCGACTCATATCCAACGGTGGACACGCAGGTCGTGATGGTTTACATGGAGGACATACTCACGCATGAAGGCGCGTAGTTCAAGAAAATTACGTATTACTAGAGCACTGCAGCGGTGGACAAAGTTGATAAAATGATAGCAGTTGGAAGTACCCGCCGCGGCGGTCGTTAGCGAAGTTGCGGCCGTCGAGGGGTGTTTAATACGATACAAATGACCTCAGTCAGACGGTTTGTTTATGGAAACTGGCTGCAAGGGACCCGCGGTCCGTGATGTCAACAAGGAGTTTTGTTTGCATTTTTTAATATATTTTGGGTTGGAGTGCCTCCTACATACTATAAGTCTGACGGTCGACAGCTAGAGCCAGCACCTAATTTACTTGCGGCTTCTAGTTGAGCACGCTGGCCATGCAGTTCTCATCGCGTGGTATGAAGGGCAACTGTGTTGGAATCATCAGGGGCACTTTAAAAGGTGTATCCATGTAGTCGGTCCCGTCCGAGCCGGGCAGCAAGCAGTCCCAAGTTAATGAGGCTGGGTGAAGGTTATTGCAGTACGAGGGGCATACCGAAAAGATCGGTAATCGAGTACTTTCGATTTAATTAGATTAAAAACTCTTTTTGATGAATAAACACTGGTTAGTTGAAAATCGAATACAATTGACAGAATTAAAAAAAAAATTTTTTTTAAAGAACAATATCAGTTTGAAATTGATAGGTCGATAAAAAAATGGAGCTTACAAGAGAAAGTTTCCGTGCCATAATTTTTTACAACTTTCGACGAGGATTATCTCAGGGACAATGTCTCGCTGAGCTTATATCTATATTCAAGAGTGAAGCGCCTAGCCAGACGACAATATATCGCTGGTATTCTGAATTCCGGCGTGGACGTGCTTCTCTTGGCACCGTACCTTCCACAGGCCGGCCAAAAACAGCGGTTACACCAGAAAATGTCGCTGTTGTGCGCCGAATGATACAGGATGACCGACATATTACATATGAGCAGATTCGGGCTACTTTAGGGATAGGTATGACTGCGATACAAACTGTTTTACATGGTGAACTGGGAGTGAGAAAGCTAGTTTCCCGCTGGGTGCCCCATAATTTGTCCGAAGAGCAAAAGGCGGCTCGTGTCAATTGGTGCCGGTCTACTCTGCAACGCTTCAACGGAGGAAAGTCAAAAGCAGTTTATAACATTGTCTCTGGTGATGAATCATGGATCTATTCATATGAGCCAGAAAGAAAGCATCAGTCGGCTGTCTGGGTCTTCGCAGGTGAGATCAAGCCAACAAAAGTTGTCCGCTCTCGCAGCGTATCGAAGAAAATGGTCGCTTCGTTTGTCGCGAAAACAGGACATGTAGTCACAGTTCCCTTAGAGGAACGGAGAACGGTTACCGCTGATTGGTATACAACGGTTTGTTTGCCACAGATGATATCCGAACTCCGTAGAGGTAACCCGAAACGACGCATAATCCTCCATCACGATAATGCGAGCTCTCACACCGCTCAGAAAACAAGCGAGTTTTTGAAGCAGGAAAACGTTGAATTAATGGATCATCCTCCATACAGCCCTGATCTGAGTCCCAATGATTACTTTACATTCCCTAGAATCAAAGATTTATTGCGTGGTCAGCGGTTTCAAGGTCCAGAAGAAGCAGTGGAAGCATACAAATCGACGATTTTGACCATGTCAACTTCGGACTGGAATTGCTGCTATAATAATTGGTTCGAACGAATGCAAAAGTGCATTAACTGCAACGGAGAATACTTCGAAAAGCAATAAAAATAAATTTAGTTATTTCCTGTATGTATTGTTTTATATTCCCGATCATTTCGGTATGCCCCTCGTATGACCGTGACCAGGCAGCCTTGGCCCTAGGGCGTACACGGTCACACTGTCAATCCCACTGCGGGACCAGAAACAATGAATTATAGTTATTATCATGGCTCGTTGAGTTACAGCAAAATACCTAATAAGTAACTATCATAGAGAGAAACATCAATAGATGAGTTAGCTAAATTTTACTTTTCACCACTTCTCCAGGCTTCTTTCAAGACCTCAGTAGTTGCAATGTTGTCAATAGCCGAAAACACGCGGCGGACGCACGCAAGATCGTGGTTAGTGGTCGACAAGGAAGCGGCAACCTCTGTAACGTTACACGTGTCAAATCGATCACAAATCAACTGTAGTACTTAACACAATCATTTGTCGCCTTTAAAATATGCCGCCCGGCACACACTAATGAAAGGATTTCGCATTGGAACTTTCGAGAAGATGCCGCTAAGGCGTACACACCCGCTGGTTAATTTGGTATTTTATATGGAGGCATCGCAGCGAGATTATTTTTGCTAATTAGTGAATTATTCAAAACTCGAGTCTTATAACAATAACCATAGTCCGTGTAGTGATGCATCCAGACAGGTCCCCGGTGCTGGTGCATGCCGGTCCACCGACCCTACACCATCCCGTAATTGGATGGATTGGATGTGCATGTAGTGTTGCCCCGCGCAGATTAATTACTGCTTCATGACGGGCATCGGTGATTATATCCAGTTCAGTTTACGTTCCGTGCGGTAATTGAGAGTGTCCAGCTTTTACTGACAATTATGTTATGTTTGTTGAGGTGGCATGACATGACTCATTGATGAGGACGCTTGTCTGACATACAGATATGGAGGCTTCACATTAGACAGGACCAAGACCATTTAAGATGTAAACAAAAAGTCTTTTATGTATAATGGGTTAGCACTTGTCCTACCTCATACCTGACGGTTATGTAACGATAACACCGTAAGATGGAAAGCGAGCTCACCCAAAAGTATTAAGGCAATGAGGGGCTGGCTTAGGTAACCTGTTGGTAGCTAGCCGGGAATCAAATCCTGTACCCGCTCCACAACGTTATCGGTCCGTCAACTCGCCGGGCAGCCCCAGCTGACTGCGTCTATGAGAACCGGACGCACGCACCGCACGCACGCAAGGTCGAGGTCACTAACGTAACGACCTCGTGCATCAAGTAATGCCTGAGGAAACCAATCGGATATGGTAATAAAGACCCCGTGACGCCGGCGCCACGAAATGTAGTGTCCTTATAAACAATGTCTGTCGTTGGCAGTAACTCGTAAGTTATATTTCCATGGCATCCGCCATGATCACCGCACTGCCGCAAGCGTCGCGTCCTGTCCATTAAATACATTCCAGACACCGGTGTTACCTTATATTTTTCCATAATAAATCTGAGCCAGAATATTACTAATGTTCAAACGTTTTATTGATAATGTTTTGTGCAGCAGCGTCGATTCGCCTGCTAGTTACACATTAATTTACATTTACGCAGCCTAACAATGTTAGGCCAAAAATACCATTCAACTTCATATACTACCACATAGATCGCCACGTGGGCTTTTATGTGAGAACATGTACTTGTTAGATAGGTACATGAATTCCCTGCCGACTTCTGTTTACCGAGCGCTACAACCTGGATATCTTCAAGGCAAGAGTGAAGAGGATATTTCTAGGGAGACGTGAACCACCCTAGACCACATAAGTGGTCAAATTCAGGCATGTTTACTGTGTAAAAGTGCTCTTCATCTCCTAAATTTATTCACTAAGACGTTTTTACGGTACCCGCGGGATGACACGGGGTCACGGTTAATCTGCAGCATATTTTGCATCTAACGATTCACTTACACACAACTTTATTTCACTTAACATCTGTATTGTCGTACATCTCAGGCTAGATTGGCTATAGGCGGCAGAAATTGCTAATCCCGCGCATCGCTTTCGTGATAGAACCTAACATGTAAATATCAGCTCAACACACAATACAGTATCAAGGTGCTACTGTTAATAATTCGACCACAGCAGACTACTCGTGCCTGTGCTAATGGGCGAAAAGAGCGACGAGTTGTACCCTGTGGTCGGTAACGTGACACTACTCAATGAAACACAATCTTGAAGTAAACGCCACGTGTCCCACTAGTAGTCGGTAGTCTGCCCAGAAAGGGATACGTAACAGTGATTCACTTAGGTCAATACAAACAACTGAGCATACTTATTATATGTATATTCTATGCTGCCACTGAGCATTGTGTGCCTAGCACCGAGCTAATCTCGTTGCACAGTGTATTGTATTGCACTATTTGTATATGGTTGGTCGGAAGTTACGACGATGTTACGAGTTGTTACCATTTATTTATTATCTACCGTTTTGCTTGATACTTAGTTTGCGTTGACTTCAGAAATTATCCCACCGGAACTTATTTACGATAGAGATAAATCGTCTTCTATGTCTGGCATACATTGAACCTGAGCCTCACACATCGTCACGACGACGCGCTCCATCGATTGTCATGCTCATTGCCATCGTAGTACGATGTTAGTCATACTTTCTTTAGCATTCCACCTGTCCCCTAGTGGCCTTCCCCGAACTGTACATTTACTCCCAGGAATGATGATGACATCATGATGAGACCACGCGGTGGAACAACTAATCAAGTTCCAAATAAGTATGGTATAGCACCTGCGCTGTGCATATTACATACATTGGAGATAATAAATAAACAAACATTGGTAAGGTCGTCCGATTATTGACTTACCCGATACAAATTTCAAGGCTTTTACAAAATACCCAATTAGAAAACTAATAATAAAGCGAAACTAAAACGGGCTGAATAAATTTCACATCGGCTAACATTTCAAGGTAAAACACGTCAGTTTTACGCCTCGGTTGATCCTGTACGTGCAATTTACACATATTGTTGTGATGTTTTCAAATTTAAAAAAATGCAATTAAATAGTCATAGTCGTGATTTATAGTTTAAAGTTGTGTATGTAAGGTGCAGAAGACATAATACTGCTCAAGAGCAGAATATTACAAAATATTATTGTGGAATTAGCGATCAAAACAAACACCCGTGTTGGCGCCGGTCGCTCGTTTTACACCGCGCGATCCGTCGGTACGATTCAGCGCTTCCGATCGATAAAAACAATGAAAAATAAACGCGCCACCTTACTGCTGAAAACTTAATGACTGCCGTACGTCCAAGAGCTTGTTTACAACAAACGTGTGAACACCTCGAGTATATCTACAGTCTCCCTTGAATACGCAAAAAAATGAAAACTAAAGTTGCTTCCATAACCTTTCCAAGTTGAATCTAATATGATTTCACTCGTTTGCGGAAATGTTATCTATAGAGTAAGGGATGCTAGGGAGGATCCAGGACTCACCAAGTGCAGCACGGTGTTGACAACCTCCCTATTGGTCACCTGCCCGACTTCAATCAGTCCGATAAGGACTGCGAATTTCAGGCTATCAGCGGTAGACATCCTCACCACCTCTTCAGGTCTCTTTATATCACTAAAAGGCGGGGATTTTAGATCCGCCATGGTTTATGAGGTCACAATTCACTGATACACAATTTTATAATCCACTCGCGACGATAAAATTCAAGAAAACATCACTCTATCACTTCACATGATAACACACGAAAGTCGCGTTCTGCCATTTTGGATTTTTCTAACAGTGTTGCCATTACTTTTTGCTTTCCCCTTTTTGGGGTACATGGGTGACATAGGTCTATCCCATTTTAGATATCGGGAAACTAAACTCATGAAGAAATTCCACTCTTAACGATGCACATCACAGAGCGCATAATGAAATTAATGAAGGAAGAATCGAAATGCTCAGTGGGTGCTATGCATAGGTGGAATAAGGGTGACATTCCGGCATTGCGTTGTTCTGATGGACTATTGGCGCTGGACACTAGTGTAGTTCTAGCATAGAATCCGCAAAATGAAATACATAATTATAATGCGTGAGTGTCATGAAACACTCGGTTGAAACGAATTTGCCTTGAACCAATAAGCGTTCACCTATAGACTGGGCACAGCCAATAGCATACGCGCTATGGATAACGGCTCAGAGGTGCCACATGTAATTGTTAGCTCCACTGATATCAGTTTTTGTAACGTGTAGTAATTTATTGTAAGGCTGTGTGTGTAATTTTTATTTAAAAAGCTCGCAACATTCCATGCCTTGAGTTTGATGACGAGTCTTGTATAAAATCTATACATTTGATGACTTTCTATAATTTAATAAACAAAGATGTATATTTGTAGTAAATATATTGGACCAAAAAACTGGCAACATAAATCCGACCAACCAACATTGCAATAATAAAAATCGAAGGTTTTACGTTGGTCAACGTGCAATTGGAAGTATTATGATTGGCTGTTTACATTCGAACTTCACTACTGTTAGGGTAGTTCTAATCAGCTAAATCGATTTTCAAAGATACGATTCGAAATCGAATCATTATGAAATAGGCAAAATCGATTACTCGATCCTCATCATGAACAAATATTAAATTATTTTACAGTAAATAAAATATGTCTTGATAGCATGTTGTGAACAATATTTTTGGCGTGGTTAAGGTAATGTTATATTTTTTTCAAAATTTAACATAACTCTAAAACTACACATTTCTTAAAATGGAGGTTTAAGTAGGGAATCCTCCTTATTCACCCCAGCTACTTATTGACGTTTCCCTTTGAAGGTTTAATATAGCTATAGTTTAACTTTTTATTTTACATTGATTTCAAACATCAATTCGATATGTTGTGGTGGAATTGAAACTATTTGGAGCCCTCCCTACTCTTTAATTTAAAAAGAATCAGTGTCAAACAAAAATATGGCGGCGATGGACGTTGAGCCTCCGAAAGTAAGTTTTTTTGCTAAATTGTAATGTTAACATTATCAATTTGTACATGATTGACCTTAAAAAGTTTAAATTATATTCAGTAGTTGTTGTGCCATTGGTTTTGTCTCTAATCAGTTTTCATCAAAGTACATATTTATGGGCGCAGTGCAACTTTGCCCAGGAAGTATATTTATTTTTTACCAACAAATTTCACTTGCTCTTGTTTGTATGTATCACTTATACAACATTTCTAGCGTAATTATTGGTCTCACAATGGAATTTAAATAGTAAACACGGTGGTTGCGATCATTATGCTTTATGCAAACATCTATTATGGAATGAAAGTCGCTTGTATTTGTCGTGGATATCGCCGACATTATTCTGATTTCTGTGTTTTATTTTTAGCCGGAGTTGAACATGCGTACCCTGAAGCTGTCGGGGCATGTCGGTTTCGACAGTTTACCCGACCAGCTCGTCAACAAGAGCGTCCAGAATGGATTTGTCTTCAACATCCTGTGTATCGGTGAGTACACGGCTCGTGAATCATGTCATTAACTACTTACGGTTGGGTGTATACATTTACGTGCGTTTTTTTAGGTCAACACTAATTTGTTGTTTGTAATAGTTAATACAGCTGTAATTATTTTTGTTTCACTATTTACTAACAGTTCAACAATTCCTTATAAATATATATAAAAATGACGATTCTATGCGTCCCCTTTTGTGCACCCCAACTGAATGGTTCATAAATTGAATTTCTTGAGAGGGCTGACCATACATTTATTTTTATATATTTATAATATATTAATGTAATGGAGGTCATCATCATTATCAGAAAGCATCTAATGTTGACCATAGCCCATAGCAGAGGACAGAGCGATCTTAATTGTTAATTATTACATTTTTTATGGCAATAACAAATCACGAATTTGACTAAAAATTCTGATATCAATAATCTAAGTGAGTAAGGGGACATATTACTGTCTCTACCTTCACATCAGTAATTCATATAATTTTCAATGACAGCACTTAATCTGAATAAAATAATAAAATGTTTCTTAAGTAAGTAAAGTAAAAATTGTTTATTTCTTTAATAATTTCTTACTTAATAAATTTCAATCACAGTTGCTATGTGTTTAGCTATAAAATTCATAAACAGAAAATATTTGTATATATTATAACAATGTTCAGCTAATTATAAAAATTGACTTGATATAAAAGTTTACTTTTTTGATCGGTGGAAATATCTATAGGAATATTTGAATGGTCAGAAAAGAATCTATGTTACTTTTAATACTAACAAGTAGGTCCTATGTGCGAGCTGTGTGATTTCATTTAGCCTTCCAAGGCCTGAGCCACACAAGTAAGAACATGTACATACCCACACCTTTTGGTGGAATCTTCAAAACATAAGAGCATTGCATCATGTGTTATTGTTTGCTCTGCCTACAAGAGTAAATGCCTGAGGAATGTGGGAGTCAGCCATTGTTAAAGTTATTTCATCTATCACTCAATGTCTAATTGCAACGATGAGTGTAATAAATAGCCCTGTCAATGTTAGACGCTCAGATTTTGTTTATTTACTACTAGCATTTGTCCGTGATTTCCTTTATGTGGATTTCGTAATTTATTCAACAGGATACTACTTTTGCTGTCTGTCTCTAATCTTTAACAAACCTGTACAAAAAATATATTTAACTCTATTATGACATAAAGGAAGAACTAACAAACTCATTTTCACCATGATTTTGTATGGATTCACATACAAAAAACAACTAACATTTTTAAATGGAAACAACTAGGAATTGGTGAATTCTTGCAGTAATTTCCTCCTCGGTCCTGGTCTAAGATAATTTCTTTGATGAACTGACGTGTGTGTGTTTGCAGGAGAGACTGGACTGGGCAAGTCTACGCTGATGGACTCCTTGTTCAACACTAACTTTGAGTCGACCCCCAGCCCGCACAACCTGCCTACTGTGAAGCTCAAAGCGCACACTTATGAGCTACAGGAGAGCAATGTTCGTCTCAAGGTAAGAGGCCTGTGTTATTTAGCATCACATAAACTTGCTTTTGCCATGTAAATCTCTTGTTGTAAGTCCTCTGATCTCATTCTCTATTACTGCTGTCCAATCTTCTTCAATGTTACTGCCTGCATGACACTAAACAGGATACTGGCTCAAATTTTAAATAAAGTGTGATGGGTTTGCACTTGGCCTTTATCTCACCTCAAGCTAATGAGGCACTGGCTCTGCTACCTTTCATACCGGATCCCAACAGTGCTATTACCACTGCTGTTTGGCCTCAAATTTAGGTAGCATGGTGGTAGCTATCCAGGCGTTACTACGTGCTTAATCAAATATTTGTATGGCGGGGGTGAGGATGTGGTCAGTGCCCTTTACTTAGCAAGAATAAGTTTTAATATCACATTGTATTTATTTTTCATCGATACCTCTTCATGTGTCCCTCAAGTGTGAGAGATGGATATAAATTGGGCTTATTTTTCAAGGATTTGTGGATGTTAGCTATAGGTCCTGAGCTTGACCCTGGAACTGAATTTGTCTCTATGTTAAATTGGTTGTTGACTGGGTTGTAGCTGACGATCTGCGACACAGTGGGCTATGGAGACCAGGTGAACAAGGAAGACAGCTTCAAGACCGTGGTGGACTACATCGACGCGCAGTGCGAGGCCTACCTGCAGGAGGAGCTCAAGATCAAGCGGTCACTCTCCTCATACCATGACACCAGGCTGCATGTGTGCCTGTACTTCATCTGCCCCACCGGTGAGTGGTGTGAGATAGACTATGTGACAAATGTTTTTACCAAGTAGTTCGAATCAAACCAGCATGCAGCAGAGCTAGTCTGTAAGTACATTCACTTCGCATTGATTTGGTACAAAGTGTAGATCGTTTATCTAAACTAAAAATGGTCCTAAAATATGGCCTTGAGGTACCCCCGTCACAAATAGACATCCAGGTGATATAATTACATCAGCCTGAATTCTTTCCATTGGATTACTTTTGTAAGACGCAACCAGTTCTAATGATTTGTTTCTGACACCGTAATTTTATAATTTAGGTAATAATGTGTCGTGATCCACACAGTCGAACACCTTAGATAACTGGAACAGTTTTTAGGCCATAGATAAGAAGTGTGCCTCACCTCGACCTACGCCTATGCGGCTGTTATTTTCACCAGGATAATTAATAGTGCTATTTTAACACTACTGCTTGGTAGCTGATTTAATTAATAAACATTAGTGTATCAGATCCTGCCTTGTTAGAATTGTACTCACGAACCCTTATTATTATTCTGATGGTGTACTCACTAGCCCAGCAGATGGTTGCAAAGTCGTACTAAAAGCTATCTTTTGTATTTGTACTTCTTAAACTGATATAAATTAAATTAACCTACAAACATAACTGTTCCAAATAAACAATGCCATATAAAGTAAAAGTTTTTATACCGTTACAAATATACGTTATATACATGGAGCGTGCGCCCGACAAGGTACCAGGAGCGCATAGCAATGAGGTATCAAGGACATGGCCAGTCGCTTTACTGCGGGCCGCGGGCTCCGTGGCATGGTGCCCTGGTATACTGCCACAAATACCACCGACAAGACCAGCCTAGGTTCATTCGACATACAGCCCTCGGATGTACCTCGAGGTGGCAATGTCGGGACGGGAGCCGCGTCAGAAGGGATAGAATTACGCGATAGAAAGAGGATGCATATAATTCAAGCTCTGTGCTAGCTGACATGCTCGTGCACGAGTCGACATTTACTATTAAGTATACATCTCCATTTGACATTACGTAGTGCGATTGATTGATTAAATTGCTTCATCCAACACCGTTGTATTTCAATGAGTATACCATGAAAGGATATGTGTCTTCAATTTATGTCTAAGGTGTATTGGAAGCTAGCTCGTTTCTACATGAATCGTAGCGACACTGGCTGACTGCTGGACAGACGCGAGGTTATACTTATAAAGAGATAAATACAAAAACATTGTGTTTATTCTTCTTTTGCTTTCTCTTTTCATCATTCATCAGACATTATAAATGTCAGATTGCAGTTAAGATTGAACTGTTGATTTGATTCGTTTGAAAAATAACTTTTTTTCTTCTTTAGAAAAGAAATATTCGCTATAATGTTGTTTTCTGTGTTTGCTTTATAGTAACAGCTTACTAACCTACCAAACTTAATTGCAGCTAATTAATCTTAGTAAAGTGAGGTCTTCTAAGGCAGATATTACTATTCATACCGGAATTATCAACCTTGTTTCCAGCAATAATGATAAACAATTCCAGTATTGTTAACAACATCAATACAATATAAACACAGTACGTGTGTTGTACGTGTGTTAATACTGGTATCACCTCAACTGAGAGTCGTATCGGTGCGTGCGGTGTTGACATTCCCGCGCGCGATAAACCAAACAATGACAAGTGCGGGGACCGGACACGCTGCGCGCCGCGCTCCCCGGTCGTTACGGCCTCATTCACTCTACACAGACACATGTCTGGGCATTTGGGACTACTGTCCTCATCATAGAACAGAAAATATGTAGATGCGCCAACCCGCCTTGTCTGTATTGAGTAACTGACGCACACAATACACCAATTAGTTAAAACAGGAAGGGTGCACACTTTCCATCCACCACGTTACAAATAACACATGAAGGTGTTTTGTTAACATATGTAATTTTGAAATTTTAAAATGGCGCTGTATGTACGAGTATATGTCTACGAACCGCGTCATCACTTACCATCAGGTGGGATAGCTGAGTGTTACATTTGTTTTGTTGTTGCTGCATCAACACTGTCGATGATTCATGTGACAATTATTGTATTGATAGAGTGTTAGCTGCTTGTACCCACCTCGCATTTTGTACCTTAGTCAACTTTTGAGCCTATTCTAAAGCCGGGGCCGCACTGCCATCACGCGAGGTCAAAGATAGAGTAGTAGTATACAATAAATGCTAGTTGTTGGTATTCGACTGACTATCAACGTTGTCAGCCACCACGCTTGCCAGGCCCGTCTCTCCGGTATTGTTTTCCCCTAGTCGCCTCTTACGACACCCACGGGAAGAGATGGGGTGGTTACATTCAAGCCGGGAACACACGCAGGAAACGTACCGGGTCGTCCCCCTATTAGATGGATCGACAACCTAGTCAAGGTCGCGGGGAGTCGCTGGGTGCAAGTGGCTCGGGACCGGCGAATGTGTCGTACCATGGAGGAGACCTGGTGTACAGTAGTGGACGTTGATGATGAAATGTTGTTAACTGAGGTTGTGTCGCATGTTCCAGGTCACGGCCTCAAGTCCATCGACCTGGTGTGCATGAAGAAGCTGGACACCAAGGTGAACATCATACCCATCATCGCCAAGGCAGACACCATCTCCAAGACGGAGCTGCAGAAGTTCAAGGTACAACACTCAAATCACATGGAATATACCACCTCGGGGTGGGTTCACTGTATCAGAAGAACATTCACATCTTTTGTTTAACTACTCATGGGCGTGGTGAGAGGCGAAGTAGTTTTATTGTGATTACATGATATCCTATTGTTATGCCCTAACTAACCCGTTTCAGAGCAAGATAATGCAGGAGCTGAAGGACAACGGTGTGGAGATCTACCAGTTCCCGGTGGACGACGAGTCCGTGACCGAGGTGAACAGCACCATGAACTCTCACATCCCCTTCGCGGTGGTCGGGTCGACGGACTTCGTCAAGATCGGGAACAAGACGCTGCGCGCGCGGCAGTACCCCTGGGGCACCGTGCAGGGTACAGTACACACACACACTACACTGACACTAACACTGCCGGTGTGCGTCCGCATTGTAGGTAGTCAGGTGATAGTTCCTCCCAGATCGACATGAGACGGTTACCTTCATGATTTGGAAGTGGATCGGTATATCGGTCAGTTCGCACTTGGCCTTCATCTCACCTGATGGTAAGTGACGATAAGGCTGCTGGATGGTAAGCGTGCGCACCCAGGCGCCGCAACCTAATTGAGGTGCTGGCTCTGCTACCTGTCATACCGGAACACAATCGTCCCACTGCTGTTTGGCGGCAGACTTAGGCAACATGGTAGTAGCTAGCCAGACGAACACAGAAAATGCCCTTTTAATACCCATTTGATACACGGATGTGTAGGTTATTATAAACTCGTGACATTAAAAGCCCTCGTGTGGCTCGGGCTTGTTTTTAATAACCTACTTTCCACCCTTGTATCACAGGGAGGGTGCTATTGTATGTAGCTAGATGTAATATACAGGTAAAGCAGCTGTGTTGTCGTGTTGTAGTGGAGAACGAGGGCCACTGCGACTTTGTGAAGCTGCGCGAGATGCTGATCCGCACCAACATGGAGGACATGCGCGAGACGACGCACGCCAAGCACTACGCGCTCTACCGCCGCCGGCGGCTCCAGCAGATGGGGTTCAGCGACGTCGACCAGGACAACAAGCCGGTACATAGACACATGCGTGCGGCACTGACAACACTTGCCGAACGCTGCCCAAACGAGTTGGAAGTCTTGGGTTAACTGTTTTTAAAAGTGTACCTACGCAGTGGAATTATTTCCACAAGATTTCAAATAAATTAATATTAATAAAGACACACTTGTGTCGGTGTACCAGGGCACCATGGCAGTGAAGCGGCTCGACGTGTCCTTGCTCTTTCATTGTCATGAGTTCCTGGTATCTTGTCTGATTGTGGTCTAGGAGCTACACGTTTGCGATCCAGGGTTCAAATCCCAGTCGAGGGGCGATGTACTTGGTTTGATTGGTGGTAGGACATCTTCTATGTCCACCCGAGTCTGAAGCCTCGTTAGTTTGAGGCTTCTGGTAGAGAACCATCAGGTGATATGAAGGACATTTTACTTAAACTTCTTACTTGAAAAGATCTTTAAATGATATTTATTTACTCTGTGCAATGTAATATTTACTATTGAATATACGATATGTGTGTATATGTGTTGTTGTTTCAGGTTTCGTTCCAGCAGACGTTTGAGCAGAAGCGCAGCGCTCACCTCGCCGAGCTGCAGCAGAAGGAGGACGAGATGCGGCAGATGTTCGTGCAGCGCGTCAAGGAGAAGGAGCTAGAGCTCAAGGAGGCGGAGAAGGAGGTAAGACCCACGCACACACACACACACACACACACACACTGTCACTATTCACCTATCTCACACAACAGTCGGTTCACATCTTGTATACGGTTTGGTTGGTGGTCAGACACTTTGGTCTGAATCGCTGATCGGAAATCATCGGCCATTTTAAATTTAACTATTTAAAAAATTAACTAACTTTCATTCTGAGATTTAACGACGGCTGAATGTAATCATTTTATTATGCGACCTTTTAAATATCTAAAACCGATATTATAGCATCAATTATGGTTAATTTATCAAGAATCAGGTTGATTATTGAAGCACCAACCAGTTTTTTAAACACCAATCATTGTCTGTTATTTGAGAACCGACCGATGTCTTATTTGAGAACCAACTGGGTGTTTATTTTAGCACCAACAATTATTGTGTTTATGGAAGCACTAACGACGACGTGTGTATTTATTGTATGTGTGATGTTGTATCAGCTGCACGCCAAGTTTGATCGTCTGAAGAAGGACCACACGGATGAGAAGAAGCGTCTGGAGGACCTCCGCAAGAAGCTGGAGGATGACACCATCGAGCTGAACCGCCGCAAGCAGCAGGCGCAGGCGCACCACACCCTCACGCTGGGCAAGTCCAAGAAGAAGTAGGATATATATATATCTATAAGCGCACTCTGCGACTCACCGAACACGGTCCGATGTTCACTCACTCGTTTGTGTTCAAAGGTGATCAACACAACAGTTTCTCACAAAATACATTCAACCATTTTCTTTTAAAATGGTTAATTTTTGCATTAATTATATAAAACTAAGGCGTAGAGTCACCGTCGACAGATATCATCACCGACGTATAACTGCGTAACAGTTTGTTGTTCTGGTTTTTATTAGCTAACTAACTCCGAGAGATATTTCGTGTATCATGTGTCCGGCATTCGATTTTGGATCTTGACTTGAAGTTGTTTCATATTATAGCAGAGTTTCTTTAATCTTTGGAAACTATAAAAGCGTTATAGGCTAAAACTATGTGATTTTGAGAAGCAAAACATCGACTAGTTTAGTCCTATGACGGCGCGTTCACAAATCATCAAACGAAGATTTAGTATTGGACAATAGCAGCAACCAGAGCCCTTGTTAGGTATATGCAGAATTTCAACTCGTGCGCATGTGACCAGTATGGCATGACATTATCTTCATCACTTGTAAGATAGTGACACACCGTGGCGGGGGACTCGTGTCATGGTTGGTTGATTGATGTTATTCATTTGCAAGATACACATACAATTTTATTATCTTTGCTATACCGTTGTGTTCCATTTGACTCATCCAGCGTTGTATACTCCTGTCAATGTTAGACACGCGCTTTTGTTGCAAAGGCACTCGACTCACTGTATGTTAATAATAATAAAACAATGTATTTCGATACATTTAAATAGTATTTACATTTAGGTTTTATCAATTCTTTTTACAATTATTTCGATGGAGATTGTACGTTTCGTACGAGATTTTTAAATCATTTAATTATTTTAAGTTCAACGATGACTATGAATTATATATTAATGATGTAAGTTATGTAACATACGGCCAAATATCAACCAGATTGGTTTTAAACATATTATTTACCAAATGTATTATGTATTTTAGAATAGGTTTTAGTGAGGGGAAATTATCATAAATCAAACGTCAAGTTATGTTTGGATAGTTTATTGAGAGCCAGGGCGCCGCGCCGCCCGCGCCGCGCCTCCACTAGATTTTAATAAAGCTTTTGTATTTGTGTACATACAACAATTCGTGAGTTATTATTGGGCGCAATCCACATGCGATATTATTTAAGATAAGTTTATTTTCTTATTTAAGAATGAACACAGAGATGCCAAAACCTACGTGTTTTTTTATAAACTCCGAGTTTCTGTTTCTCGACTCTGTGGGTAAATGAGAATATTGTATTTTAAGTGATTTTAAATGACGTCGCTCGAGAATGAGGCCCGATAATAGTCAACGAAAATCATTTGATAAGTAATTCATATCAATATTACAAACTAATGAAATTACCATGAAAACACATTCTGCACTCTCTCTCTGTAACAGTTCAGCTGTTTGCATTTATTCATTCATTCCTTGTGTGTTCTTATATCATATAATTTTTATACTTAATTTTATAAATTATTTTGTATTTGCCTAATTGAGGTATTTGTCGTATTTAATAAAAGTCATGAAATCGTAATGTTATTTTCTTGTATAACCTTCCTTGCAGGTTTGGTGCTGTTCAATCCAATAGAAATAATTGTAAGACGCGAGTACAGACGAAAAACATTTTTCCTTCGGAGGTCAGAACCCTAACAAGATCTTACTCCAATGTATTCTTTAGATGTACTACGTAGTAAGGTCCAAAAATTTCTAGTAGGTACCACGGTGGGTGTGAGAGGGCGCGCGTGCCGTGTGCCGTCACACCAGAGACACCGTGATCGGCTGCGGCAGCTCGTAGCACATGGGGCGGAACATGCGGTTGTAGTAGGTGTACCGGCGCTTGTTGGGAGTCACCGACGAGCGCACCGGCACCATCACGGGAGCCGGACGCGCCGCCGGGACCGGCTTGCGACACTGAAACGGTAACAAGAACACTGGTGGACGAGGTTCACGTATGGTAATGGGTTGGGTCGGGGTTAATGCACGCGCTCCGTTATCTTTTATTACCTGAAGAAGCACTCGGACTTATAATAAAATATTTGTTATCTAGGCGGGCGTGGAAAAGTGCCCTTCTATGCCAGCTGAAACTTTGCAGTTAATTTGCGGTAGTTCGACTGACTTCATCAGGACTGCAGGCTAGGGCCGCTCTGTAGCGCCCGAGTAAAGTCCATCAAAATGTTTACAAATCGCTATTTTCTGATATTTAGATTTATCAAACTGATATTTGGCATGCGGTCCTAATGTAGACCAACTCCATGCACCGTACACTACACAAGCCAACTCCACTAGTACTATATGCCCTGGATTATGAGTGACAGAGGTGGTGGTTTAGTCTAAATTATCAGCTTTATATCATAATCACTGTGTAGGTGTGGAAAATGGCGACCAAGGAATAATTGAGGGTGGTCAAATTTTTTTTCTTCGGGTGTACTTGATGCTGTTGGTCCTGCAGCTTCACCCGAACATTAGTGGAGCGCGGAAGTCGCTCAGACGGTTAAGATTTTGCTTGCAACTAGCTTAAGGTCGTCTGCTTGGACTCGACCTCGGCTTAGGGATGCTGCTTTGTCGTCAGAGAACCGTCGCTAAGCGTGCCGACAAAGGTGCTAGGTGACGGAATTATAATGAGGGACGGTGCTTTTTTGAGGTGCAGTGAAATTTGTGTAGTGTTGTTTTAAGACGGATCGGCACTGCTTTTAGAGCTAAAGTGTCATGCGAGGGGCAGCTGTGAACATCTTGTTGCGATTACTAATCTGTTTGTCAACCCCGCCCGTGTCTTACTCCGTTATGTAAATCCCAACTGAGGTGGAAGTGGTATCCACTCACTTTTCATATTTAATGCTGAAATTGATTACTGTAATTGCTTCCCACAGTGATACATTAGCATCCATGATATAACACCTGCCGTCGCAATTGAAAACATCAAACAATAAATACCGGTGCCGTGGTCGATAACGCATTACTTGCTGCATAAAGCTTGTGTATCAAGTGAACCTTGACAATGTTCTGGTGACAGACTGCGTTGCGTGCTCAACCGAAAAAAATACAGGTCCTCGTAGCGTAGGACTTTTTCCAGTGATGTGATGATGCATCGCAATATTGTTACCAGTACATTGGTCATGGTTCGAGGCCTGCGAGCTGTGGGGAGTGAACTGTGAGTGAAACTACACGACATGGCTCAATATCAAAATGTTTATTCATCAACCATACACAACAATGTAGTAAAACTGTTGGCACAACATTCCTGGTACGCTGCTAGCGTTCAGTTTGGCAGTTTGTGGTCACAATCCTTATTAAACATTGTAGAGGTATATTCTTACTTATACAAATCTATTATATAATATTCTAATTTAAGGTTTAAAATTGGGGCCTTTCCAGTTCTGTATCGTCACAGTGCTTGTCTATCTATTGGTGCAAAAATATGTATCTATTTAGTACGAAAATAGTTGTGTTGATATTACATAGTAATTTGTACCGTGGTTCGCTAGCGCGTGTATTAAGCCACTAAGGTCATACAATTAGAACTGAAGTTCGTCAAATTCAAAATAAAGCTTCCTCATTGGTTGGATTTGTGAAAGCGAATGACGCCGGCGTCTGTTCCGCCTATCAGAGCGCGCAGAGATGCCATACTTACCATGATTGGTCAGCATATTCGGCTTCATTTGACCCAACAATCTCTGCTAACTTGCTACTTATTTATTGCATTGTTTTTTTTGTCGAAATATTATTAAACAGATTGATTATGTATGGTCGCCGTTACTAAATTTTAAGATGAAGAATTTGAAAGAAGAAGAAGAATTTGAAAATGATTTAAAATCTAAAATAATACAAAACAAAGAAAATAATAATATCAATTACATTTTGACTCGCATGATTCCAACTTAAAAATTACGTTAAATAAGAAAATAAAACTACAAAATAATAATTAGATTGCTTGTGAATGATCATCGTTCACAATAATAAGCTAACATTAAACATTCAGTTATGACTAGTCTCCCCCGCCCCCCGCCCCTCGCAGGAGAGTGTGAAATGAATTACCATATGATATACAATATAATATATAAGGAATAATGATCATGAATGTATATAGAGATTACTTAAGAGATCTACATGAACGCTTAGAACCTACGAGATAAAACAAATCAGATTTAATGAGAGTCTAGGAAATGAAAAGTGCGACTCATGAGTGAGGCTAATGTTGGGAAGAAGCTTAAATACAAGATATCGTTGAGGTTACGATCGCGCTTGTCGCTCGAGTTGACCTCAAAGAACGGTCAGGAGCACGCGCACTTATCTGGGGGGCACCTCGCGCGGCGGCGGGCTGCGGTACTTCGCCTTTATGTGCAAGAATGGCTTTTTAGTGGTATCATGATCTTGGATGCTCGCGGCCAATGACAGACGGATGCTCTCCTCGATGGAGGCCTGCGTGAGGGGCCCCACCAGCGTGATGGAAGCGCTCTTGTTGCCGAGCGGCCGCATCTCCGCGGGGCTGGCGAGGCTCATGCTGCGCGTCTTCTTGCCGAACCCGTTGGTGGCCTTCCCTGTCTCCCCGACCGGCGTGGTCGCCAGGCTCTGACTGCGCGTCTGACGGTCTGGCGCCTCCTTCTTGCTCTGGTTGAGCCGCTCCGTTCCGCAGAACGGCTTCTTGTCCTCTTTCTGGAGACCCAAGCTCATGCTGCGAGATTTCTTTGGACCCAATGAAAGGTTGAGAGATTTGCGATGTTCAGCGGGCGGGGTGCGCACGGAGCGTGCGGCGGGCGTGGTGGGCGTGCTGTAGCTGGGCGGCGCTGACTGCTTCCTACTCCTCACTTGGACGGGGTCCTTCAGGGGCAGTGTCATCGCAGATTTGAGCCGCCTGGTGGTGCCGAGCATGGGCTTAGGGGCAGGGGCGGAGGCGGGTCGGTCGAGGGGTGAGGTTGTGCCACTGCTGGTTTTACTGGAGGAAGGTTTGTTGTCAACGGGGGAGAGGGAGTCCCGGGGGAGGGAGGGATCGGGTGTGCGTGCGGGGGAGGGCAGGGTGACGGGCACGGCTCGCCGGCCCTGCGTCACGAGGCGCACCTGGCAGGGCTCGTGTCGAGACAGGAAGTGCTCGAGGGTGTCCCAGCCGCCGCCAACACGAACCATCATGTGACGACCCTTCAGCAGCTGGAACACGCACACACACACACATGAGTGAACCTTCATTGCTGACATTCAAGTAACAATACTCATTTGGCCTTATCTTTTAACAATCAGTTGTTATTCAAAAGAAGCAAAAAAAGGGGTGAACTTTTAATTTAACCAATAATTATACAAATTCCGAATAAGAATGATGAATAATAAGAAGCGAAAATAAGTTTCTATTCACTGTCATCCATGACATATCCCTGAAACTGCGATCAGCTAATGGCGCCACTGCGTGTAGATAAAGAACAGATGCCGTACCCTGATGAAGACGTTCCTGCCGGCGATGTTGTAGCGTCCCTCGCCCACCTTCTTCACCTTGAGCAGCTTGGAGCACTTGCCGGCGCCGCAGCTGCAACTGCGCTGCATCAGGCGCGTCACCAACTGCACCTGAAACACAACACAACACTGGTCACTTTTCCGCCCTATGCCAGCATAAGACATGGGCCATGCACAACAAAAACTGATCCTAACAGTTTGATAGGAAACTTATAGTAGCTGTCAGTTGTTTACCCTCTTGTCCAGCTCGTTGGTGGGTCTGAGCGGCACGTCGGAGTCGCTGCTGCCCACCGTGCCCTCAGACTTGGTGCTCTCTGCGTCCGCGTTGTCCACAAGAGACAGCTCTGCTGAAGAAACAACAAAATTATTAAAGGAATTTTTAAGGAAGGAATAAAAAAACAAATGCATGTATTAAATTATGGGACACGTTCCTTGAAAGTTCCTCCGTACACTAGTCATGTATTCAGATGAGGTTATCCATCTCGGGAAACGGGAGACTCCACGATTTTTGTTTGATTTTGATACCGTGGATATTGGCGTTATTTTGCATTTGCTATTGTAATTTCCCACTATACTAAATTGCTCTAATGTAAGCTAATGTAATCTTGCCACGTTTCATAATTGTAAGTCAACAGTAAGTGCCTATGGTTCTATGAGTGAGTTTGCGAGTATCAAAAAGATTTTTTTGCACATATGCAATAAATAAATATATGTCGTTAGTATCACACAGGTACCTTTATAACAATGATATATAACTTACTTCCATCATGATCCGGCTGAGCTTCGGAAGACCTGAAAGTTACAACAAAACACTCCTTAATTTCAGATCAGACCATTTAAAAATCACTTATTCCAACATTGCACAAGTAACAGAGTTACAAAACAAAAATGAAATTACTAATATTCTGAATGTATGATACATTCTAGCTATGTAGATGACATGATATATCATTGTTTTGTACAACGGATTGTTGTCATCAAGACAGACTCATGCGTCCACCGACCGCTAGACTTTCCGAAGGTACCACCAACCACTACTCGTCAAAATTAGTTCTGTGTCCAAATGGACAAACATAACTAAGTGTACGAGTGACCCATATGATTTAATTATATGGCATCGACGTAGACGATGTAGATAACACAAATAGGAATTTTAAAAAAGTACGTTTATATCCGGTTGATGAAACTTTTGGACTCTAGGTCAGTCTGCATCCTACTTTAATTTTCTCAAATAAAAAATGAAATTCATGATCTCTGCATCGACATACAGTGAAGTATGCTAAGGTACAATAGTAGGTGCCTCACTTGTCTGGGAGAGCAGACTCCTCGCGGAACTGCCAGGGGACGGCGGCGGACTCGAGGGCGGAGTCCCGCTCCTCTAGCGCGATCTCCTTCTCTAGCTGTACGAGCCCCGGCGGCTCCACGCCGTACCTGCTCGCCAGACGAGCCACCTCCAGCAGGCACAGTATCACCTGACGCGGCTGGTTGTGAAGAACTGACGCACAGGTAATACACATACATAGTTATATACTCATCATAATTAACATAAACGTATATGGGGGAGTTAGGAGTTCTCGAGGGTTGTCCCCTAATAGATGGACCGACGACCTGGTAGACAGGTATAAGGGAGTTACTGGATACATGCGCCACCGTTTGTATTGTCGTACCACGTGCTGGAGGAGGCCTATGTTCAGCAGGAGACGTTTCCCGGCTGTTGAAGAATTTTTCATGAAGACCAAAAAATATGTTTTTAAATACACAACATGCTTGCTGTGTGCAAGTGCTCTCGTCTAATTCTGATCTAATAGACCCAAGTAATACCAAGGACCACCGGCAGATAGTGTTATAATTCATTAACAGCCTATATACGTCCCCACTGCAGGGGCTCAGGCCTACTCTCCTGCAGAGAGTGTATGGGACATAGTCCACCACGCGGGACCAGTGCGGAACGGCGGACTTCACATGCCCGTTAAAAGACATGCAGGTTTCCTCCCGATGTTTTCCTTCACCGTTAAGCAATCGGATAATGTACTTGAATTGAAAAACAACTCATAGGTACACGGCTGGATTCGAACCCGGAACCCTTGGATTGAGAATCCGCGCCTTATCCAATGCGCCACCGACGGCATGATATAATTATTCTGTGCTAAAGGTCAACGCAATGGTGTGCAGAGAGAGAGAGAGAGAGAAGTATCTTCCGAGGCGATGCACTCCAATACTTATTGTGTGTGGTACTGTATCAGATATAACTGTGACAGTGCAGCTATGTCAGACGGTGGTAGTGTGCTGGTTACCTAGGTCGTCGCTCTCGAACAGCAGGTTGTCGTGGACGCCCAGGTCCCGGCAGAACGTGATGAAGTTCTCTGTGTTGTCGCGGGAGAAGAAGCTGCGTCTGGCGGCGCGCTGCCAGCACCGGCCGCGGATCACAGGGACCGGCTGCAACAAACAAACAACTATTATAACAACAGCAGCTCCAGCAGTTCACGGGGAATAAGGTGTTTGCTGCTCCATCCCGTGGCCTGGTGGATCCACGGTTAACAACGTTCAGATTCATAATCTACTTATCGGTACCTAGTTTGTACCTGAGTTATCAAGATTTATTTAAGTTTGGCTCTATGGATTAGAACTGGGACAAAGTATGTTATCCTGCATGAATGCAGATGTGTTTTCTGAAACCTTCTATTTTATCTTCGAATAATCTAATTTATTGTTAAAACAAAGAAATAATAATAAAACCGCCTGATACATATATCACGGTAATCAACTAAACGCTGTCGTTGCTATTCGGAACGTAAGGCGCGTCTCTCTACGTATACAGCTTAATATAAATAAAAGCTTTTAAAAAGCAGCCAAGTGCGTGTCGGGCCACGACCCTATCAAAGACGTATTCAATGATACTTCGCACAATCAGGTATTGGGGTAGACGCGAAAAAATATTTCATCCCTAAGTTACGTGTATGGCAGCCACCCTAAAAATATATTTTACCTAACACTTTTCCGGCGTGATTTATAGTGTATGCATGTATACTTGTGCTAAATTACAGCTTTCTAGTAGTAAGAGTATCTGAGCTAACCCGCGGACATACAGACGGACAGAAAGAAACTATAAGGGTTCCTTTTTTGTTGACTACGGAATCCTAAAAATGTAGTCACCGAGATACGCTGCGGCCGATAACTGAATATTAAGTTCATACAGAGCCACAACAGCCACAATGAGCCGGTGTGGAGCGGCCCAGGGTCCACGTACACAAGACGGAGTTTGTCCTTTTCATAGTTGGACGTGAGTGCACTCACCCCCGCGATCATCCCCTGCTCGACGAGGCAGCGCGCGCGCTCGTGCACCACGGCCGCCAGCTGGCACAGCTCCACCCCGTTGTCCACCACGTCCAGGAAGTTCTCTCCAGTCAGGTACGTGATCCCTGAACACAAGAAACCAGCAATTACTTGACTTTATATTGATGATGAATTTATCTCCTATTCCTAAATTATACAACTTGATTATCTAGATTACTTATTTATTCACATAAAAAGCTCAAAGTCACTCAGCGCGAAATTTCTCTACGTGATAAAATCCGTAGACGAACTAGGGTCACCGACATGGCTCGACGAGTCAGTGAACTGAAGTGGAAATGCCACAATGGTAGGCCACATTGCTCGAAGAACCGATAACAGATGCTGGGGAGTAAAAATTTCTTGAGTGGCGAGCGACCACATAGCACAGATGTGGCGCGTGGCGTCGCATGATTGGGAAATCTGATCCCGTGTAGCGGGAAAAGGCGAAGCCAAAGAAGAAGAATGGATGTGAATATAATGTCCGTTTACTTTAGCTCAATAAATAACAAGTTGAAAATTGCGTCTCGCGGGCGTCGGGTGGCGGGCGGCGGCCGCCGGCCGTGAAGTTCCCGAACTGCGTCAAGTACTGTCCAATAAGTAATTAGTATTCGATGCGCCAACGCAGGAATGTTGTCCGAGCAAGGCTTGAACGTTCCCCCCTCCGCCCCACCCCCATTAGTACCACTTGCGAAGGATATCCATCATTGCGAATGTTCTGTACAGTCGATGCCACAAGTTATACGTCAGGTTCGATGTGATAGGAAATTGGGTAGTCCAAGTCAGACCAGAAACGGGATAGTATGTGAAACTCAAATATAACAGATGGCTGCCTGCTGCACAGGATCAACTGCTGAACAGGCAGCGCCATAATTTATAACAGATATAGAATGAATCTCACTTATATAGAAGCAGCTCTGTCCCTATGTACTTGTTGACAGTTAGCTATTTTTGGTACATCAAGACAATTTTCCAGATGTACGTCAAAATATATTTCCCAGTCATTAAGGAATATTGTCCACAATGGAGGACCTGTGCCTTTATTCAGCAGTGGACGTTTCCCGGCTGATGATGACGATGCAGTACTATTCAAAACTGCTAGTGCGTGCATAACTGATACCGTACTTCCTACGGATAAGTAACTAGTCATAAAGGAGAGATGCGGCTAGAAAAAATTGTAATAAGCGGCAAACATCTAAGTAAAGACTGTCTCGATCGTGAAACGAGAAGTTTCGTTTCGAAGTTTTTGCCGAATTCGGTTTAGGAACTGCAATATATTGCGTATCTCCTTCAGAGAGACAGGGCGTGGGTAACACACGGCACTCGTGACATCTCCTTCCCGTGGAGAACTGATGTGAATGAACCAAGAACACATAATGTTAACTAATTATGCATTGCCGACGTCGATTGTTAGTGCGTTGTGAAAAAGAGTGAAAAACTGACGTAGCATATTTAAATGGGTATTTTCTCTTCACCGGTGCCTGTGTTATTAGTGTACGAAATAACACATTGTACAGTGAGCCGAGCCAGTGTTACTCACGAGCAATTATTGGTCTTCTGTATAAAGAGTGCAGACAACGCGGTGAAATCATACATTTTTTGTAGAAAATACTTACGGCTAAGCGTAACAAATGAATTTAGTGAAAGTACACATATTAAGTAATTTTTTAATTATAACAACTCAGCAGCGCACGCCTTTGTGTCTATTTCCAACGAATTATGTCATAATACAAATAAATGTTTTTGGGTGTAACGTTTGGCTGAACATATAACAATTTCTTGTGTACAATAATTTTGAAAACATAATCTTTCGCCGGGAATAGAACCCGATCCCATGTAACAAGTGCTATAAGGTCACGGAGGCGGCTACTAGTGATGTCAACTACATTGCCATTCAAGCCACGAGACGAGCTCTGCACGCTGAACTGATACGTAATGTAAGTACAATTTAATATTCGAAAATAACGTGAAGGTCAACCCGATATCTAGTAGTGTATATTGATGCCCTCGCCGCATGCACCGCGCCTCCATATCTGCAGCGCTCTCTGCGCTCGTCCCACCACCTACATTTAACATTATTCCTTTGTAATAATAATTGACAATTGCTGTGGGGCACGCAACGCACGAATGTCGACGCTTTTTATTTTGATAATTATAAAGTCAAAGAAACTTATAGAGGAGACATGAAAATGAGATACTACTAAATTATAGATGAATGGTTTTCTTTAAATACACATAATTCCGCCAGGAGTGTAATTGCAATAGCAGACACAAATAAAGCATGGCGCCAAGTTAATTTGTTTCGCATGCGTATGAAGGTTGTGATGACGACAAAAGTGAAGTTTCTCACAGGGAGACGGATGAAAACAGGGGCTGGCAGGAGTAGCGCATATCAGATTCGGTATAATATAAGTATTCAACTATCTTTCAGATAAAACGATTTACAACAAGCAACAAGAAATGCAATTAAATTCTATATACGTCAGATATAACTTGTTACCTGTACCGATTGGTAACCAGTTCCACTGGGCCCTACTACTACTTACAGACTCATGGACTGTCTGTAACTCGTCACTCGAGTTTCATTGCTGGGTTGCATCGATACATTTATTTTCGGTATAAAATCGATTTTGTCGATATATTTACTGCATCGACCTGATTTGTCTGAATATGCAATAACCGCGGCACAAGGGCGACGACGTCTTGTCTGCGCGCGCGCTCCACCCAACGGTACCAAGCGGCATTCAAACTGAATAAAATCAATTTGCGAACTACTTAATATAAAAGACTCAGCGATTACATTTACGATTATATGTATGGCTAGAATGTTGAATACGAGCGAATGGCTTACTCAAAGAAGGTAGGAAACATTACATTCAAACATAGACTGTATAGGATACAAATACAGGGATTGTTCTGCAAGTGGCAAGAATTGCACCGAAATGTGTTGATCGAGAGATTGATGAGTCAGTAAACATGGCACATGGGAGGCATAAGATTGTTATTCTGATGCTTCTATAATATAATAAGATTTGCAACCCTCACATCGGTCGAGATTCCAACAAATATTGATGAACGAACTGAACACAGAGTGCCGGGCCCTAAGGGGAAGGCCCCGCCTTATCGTCTGCCTTGCGCAGGAGTGCAATGAGTTGATGTATTCATTATTCACAGCGCGCCGGCTGTGGGCTGCGGCGGTGTCACACTGGTGTCCAACCCGACGCTCTATTTATAGTCAAGACCCAGAACATACAGTAATCGTTATACTCAATACATTTTCAATTACGGATGAAGATCAGGGTCAATTTAACTCTTTCAGTGAACTTCGTAACCGGAGACCCAGAAAAAATGATTGGATGGGTGACGGCTTCCAATTATGTACCACCGAGTGACTGCGTTTACCAACCCGGCTCTGTCAAGCCTTTCGGCACAGTTAAGATACTAAGATACATGGGAGTGGCTAATGTTAATAGTACGCTTTCAACTGATAACGTAGAATGACTCTGATTTGCCTCTCATTAAAAAAACAAGTTATAGTATGTACCTACAAAAATGTAATTTCTTAGTCTAGTTGCTGAATAAATTCGTTTGAAATGCGATTTTAAATGCAGACTATGCAGCAATATCGATCTAGTATACAAATGGTGAGTGAGCGCGGCAATGTTTGTAAACAAAGTGTAAGATTTGATCTGGCACCGATGTAACACGATGACGGTCAGTAAAGTGTGCCACAACGTCGAGCGTGGCGTGGCATTGTGTGCGCCGGCGCCGGTGCCGGTGCAACGACCCGGCCGAGGCGTTCGATCATGCGCGCACTATTTACTAACAACCAGCGATCCGACCGAACTACTACGCTTTGTTCACTAATTATGCGGAAAGTTTAACGCATGCGTGATTGGTCCGGTCCGGTCCGGTCCGGTCCCGGCGGACAGTGAACGCTTTGTTGTCAGTCGGAAATGTTTGGGAGTGGCACAGAGGCCGCTATTTAGGCCAACAATCTTCATTACAGATACAACTCAAACACTTTCTGAAATGCATCGTTGTAATGCAATATTTTAAAACGTCATCAAGACGCAGAACCATTTCTCTCACGTACAACAGACTGTGTTTAATTAATACGCAACATTACTAACTGAATAACTAATTTCACAGAATCACGAACGAAATCAAGCGTGAACGTGATAAACGCGACAGTTATCATCTGATGCTGCAAGAAAGCGTAATGGAAACTTGTAGGTATCGCAATGCGAGAGAGTTGCTTTTGCATCGTTGAAGATAAGTTCGATAAGCGAAAAGCGTTTGATAAAGATGTCAAAGATTTTCAGAGCAATAGAGCATTTATTATACAAGAAGTTACCATTATGTTCTTTTTTTAGGCACCTTGCACGTCTAATATATTTAAAGAAATATGAAAATTTACCAGATGATAGCATTTACAAAAGGATATTAAGTTTGCCATTTAAGTATAAAAATACTTGTGTATGATGATCCCTCTCAATGTTCCATAGCAAATTGGTACGTAACATTGTAAAATATCAACATAATAGTTATTCTATTGTCAAGTGCTTCGTCCTATAGGTGCAAATTGTAGTCATATTGTCAAACCGTAATAATAAAAAAATAATAAAAAAATAATTCGTTGAACAAGTGAGCAAGGTGGTTTTTGGTGCGATCTTGAGGTAGCGAAGTAGTCTAGAATTGAAACACAAGCGCAGCGAGTGATTCTAATATAGACTATTGAACGAAGCGAGAGATTTGAAGGCATTTAAAGGCATGAGACCTTGAAAATTTGCTCTCGAGCTAAACATACAACTTGTCACCTCCATCATCGAGAAAATATCAGGTTCTAAGTAAGAAACAATGCAAGGCAATGTTAAACCATAAGTTTATTCTTGTTTACAAATTTTACATACTTACAGAGTGTGAGAACCCATTACCGGCCAACTGTTACTACATTCGATTGTTATTTAAGTCCGGCGGTTGGTTTCTCTCATAAATAAATAAAGTATACTACGCTATGTACTACTTCTAAGCCTTTAATTTATAAAGAAGTTAACTTCAATCAAAACTATTTATTTGTATAGATCTGTCAACAGTTCAGTAAGCTTGATTCTTTGATACGCCCCCGAGGCTGCTTTCATCTGGTACAGCCGCTTGATTGCTGTCAACGTGACTGTCGGTAGAAGTAATGTCGTCGGTGGGTCGTGACGCAGCAGTTCAGACGAGATCCGATAATGCACCGACAATAACACACATCACACGTAACAGCCCGCCTTCGTACGTTGTCAAACGATTTTGTCTTAAACGGTTCAAACTATGGGAACACGCTCCTATTGGAGTATATTCTTCGTTCGTTTCGTTGCTTTGCTTGATCTGCGGGTCACGATGCGAAGGCATGGTCGTTTATGTTACAATTATGATTCCATTACTGAGGTTGACAGCTTTAGTTTTCGGTAATTCTATTACGTCACTTTAAACTATATTGATTCCGGGTTTCTTTTATCTGTCTTAATAGTTGATGTGTTTGTTTCTGCAACACATAAACACATGATAACACTTTGCAAAACCTGAGGAATTGAATGTCGCAAGTTTCAATTGAAACGATTGTCAAGAGAAGGGATTGATTGGTTTCTTTCTACTGCCTTTAGCAGATGTCTTACATGGCCTAGTGGCGGGATATAGTGTTTGGAATGAAGTAAGTGTGCCAGTATCAGTATTCAATCAATCCGTGAGTTTCGACACTACACGTGTCTAGACTCTACAAGGTGTCAGGCATTGTGGCAGGGATTGCAGCAACGCCTGACACTCATCGTAAATTACTAAAAGCTCACCTAAATTCTGTTGACGTTTGACACTGTATCGCTTTCTGAAGCGCATGAAGGTCATCGCAAAGAAATGATGTAGCTTCTAGGCATATAAGAATGATATTTGAGGTCACAAAGTGACTGAAAGACAATAATTTTGAAACTGTCAAAACAGAAACAGAAAAATATTTATTTAACTAAAACACACACACACAAAACAATATAATCATCTTCAACAGAGTTATAATTTGGGTATACCAAAGGAATCTGAACGACTTCCTTATAATTATGTTTTTGTTTATAAAGCAGAACCAAAAGACACAAGAATTTACGAGTCTGATGAAGTCATCCAGTTCTTCAAAATAGACAGGATGTTGCAATATTTTAAGAGCATACAGCAAATAGCTCAAGTCATATGAGTACAATAATATCTTTTAGAAACATACTGAACCAACAAATGTAATTTCTCCAGAAACAGAAAGAAGTAAAGTGTGTGGTCGTCATATCGTCTCAACTGACTATACACTAGTACACACACAGAGTAGAGCCGGCACGAGGCTGAATTTACCATTTTTAGTAGAACATGCCGCACCTACGACGCCACCATTGATGGATTTATATCTCCGAGAATACATTCGTCTTCCTCTAATAGCATTTAAAAATACAAGCTTTGTTGTAAAACGATTCCTTTGTGACATAATTGTTTCACCAAATAAAGAATGCGATTGTAAAAAGTCGCATAAAGATATACGAGTGTGTTAGGACCTTGAATTCTCAACATACTTATTTATTATTTAAGTTATCTATACCTATGTATATGCAAGTATATGTCTAAGCAGAAAACGAGGTTTAGTCAAAGAAAACCACTTTATTGGTGAATTGAATTAGACATATACTTCAGAATTACAGTCCAGACTATTCTTCTAAACGAAACGTGTATCATAATCGAACCAATCTGCACTTGTGTGGTTTTCAAAGAAATGCCTACGATGTTATCTTTGTTTGCCGGAATACAACAATGATTTTAGCAATGTTGTTTAGCAACAGAAGGTGGCAGCCAGCTAGCCAGACAGATGTAAAAAAGTGCTCTTCCACTTGGGGATCAACTTTGTCAACAAGCTCGCCCAGAGTATTTTGTCTGAAGCAAGGAACACCTTCCTGCCTAAGTAATATACAATTGAATGTTGTGCTTAAACTGACACAAAAACCACTTTTTGTATATCAACCATTATACGGATTGTTCATTTCAAAGACCATGACATTGTTGAGATAAAAGCAATTATCATATTGTACAGCACCACGTGGATACCTGCGACTTGATGTAGTCCTCCGCACGACACGTGGCACATCCTCGGCCCACACCACACTCGCTCTAGTACCGGACATCAGCATATTATTGTCATATCTGTTTTTATCTAAATTACTATAAAAACCCGTCTCCACAACGCGGACGTGTCTCCTCATCCATCTGCCTCCCACGGCGCAGCGTCCACCTCAACAGGTTTATCATAGTTTGTCGGCGAATGACAAAAACTCTGACCAATATGGTGCGATGACACCATAGCTCGTCCACCATTGTTATGGGAGCCTTGATTTATGATGGATACATAAATAACTGAAGCAGGACGACTTTATGGACACGACGCAACCTACTCGTGTGTAATAAAATGAACCCGAAGCAAATTATATGGAGACAACGATCGATTTCATCTGTTGAATATCACTATATACAGAATACCATCAATAAGAATGATGATACACTACAAGGGATATTTTCAAGACCGAAGTAAATAGGCTATTTCTAGGCAACCGTGTACTATCCCAGACCACATTGAGATTGTGGAAATAACTGAAACCTATCTAATATATTTTTAAAGGGAACAATATATCCAGAAAGGGATGTAATTTCACGCCCGCGGGGAAATACATATACCCGCGCCCGCGCACCGCCAAGTTGTTAAGTTAAATATTGATGCAGATAGAAGCGAGAGTAGTTATTAAGGATTTATAAATAGAACGGAAAGACCAAATTCCAGGGATGGTTTATTTATGCAGTCTGCGCCGTCTATGAGCATTCTCTACATTGATTTTATCATTAAGATACTGAATAATCATGCTTGAGTAAAATTGAATACAGTTGACTTACATTATATAACTGTGAATTCTACATACGTAACTAAAAGACTACTCGTATTTTCTTCAGCTATTTCTGTATAACTTTACCTCTTTTCTCTATTAGTGTAAATCTCATATTTAAATTTATAAAATGTTTTTCATTCAACCGAAATTTCTAATGTGGACCCAGCAATTAAAAGCATGTACGCTGCTTCGAGTACTCGTATGTATGCTTCTGAATGAACAACCGTTGTACACTCTGTGGTACCGGGTCAGAGAAACTCGTAAAAATCGCGATTTTCACGCGCACGTCGCGCGTCCACAATAGATATAACTAATGTAAGACCAGTTACAGCATCCTCAGCTGAACGCTGCTCCTTTCTACCAAATTTACATGAAAAATGTCGTCTGTCACTGCGGCCACAATGGAGGCCGCGGCGATGCGGACACGTGCTCTATTGTTGACTACAACTCGGGTATATACGTGTATAGAATAGATACATTCTTCAAAAACATAATTCTATTGCCGTTACAAAATAGTTCCGGGGAGTTTGTAACGGCTTGATGCATTTGGCCCTCATCTCACTTGATGGTAACCATAGGGGCACATACATACAAGTCTGCTTACCCAGGTGCCTCAAGTTATTGTGCATCTTACATCGCCGGAACACCACAGAGCTATTAGCGGTTGTTTAGCGGTAGACTTAGATACCATGATGGTACCTGAACGGACGTCTCCGATAGACATTGAGTTATCCTGGTTTCAGGTCTCGCAATCTTGATCTTTATTTTGAAACATTACCATTTGGATGGACTTTGTAATTAATTTGGTTGATTGATATCTTACTTTATCAAAAAAACTCGTGATTATATTTTTCCTTGGTTAGTCTTTTCCGCTTCTTTTCTTCTAACAATTCGGGGACTTTGTTTTTGGTTGCTAATAAATGCGTACATGATTCACAATGTTTAGTTTTGTGTCCAAAACAAATACCATCTCGTATTCATGATAATTATGCTTACCGATGGTCTTGTTGATCCAGTCTGCCAGGTCCTCCTGCAGGGGGAACAGCTGCCTCGCCTGCGAGTACAGAATTTTCTCCCGGTAGAAATCCTCGTCCTCCAGGGAGGGTGTCTGCGCCGCCAGCGCACAGTCGGCGCGCTCCAGGCTGCTGCTTAGCTTGCGGTTCACCACCACGTCACCGTGGCCCACATGACGCTCCTCCTTGTTCTCCACCTGGCACACAGAGAACAGAATCACCACAAGTCTTCCCGAAATGCCCAATAAAAAGTTATAGGAGTCTGACACCATCATCATTTTACTTCGATTATCTATCCGCCTGCAATATGGGGGTGGTTTGTGCAGTCAGTGGGTCCAGGAGACCATGAATGAATTCAATCGCATGGTGACACATCGTGACCGTGAACAAGCGAGTGTTCGCGTGGCGTTTAATGCTCTTATGCAAATAATACTGGACATACACCGGGTGTAGCTATCATCATCCCTGACCATCACGACAAAGGCCATTCAAATGCTGTGCGGTCCCATCTAACGCTGTGCGGTCCCATAAGAAGCACAAGCATCTTTCATGAGGTACAGACAAACTTAGTGGTTCCATTTCCATCCATTGTTTATTTTTGTTTATTTTGAGGCATTCACGATAATATCCTTCTCCGAAAAGAAGCTCTTTAAATCACACTTCAAGGGTGAGCTCACTTTCTTTCAATTTCCTATCCGTATATAGCTTATAAATTCATGAGTAGTTCGAGAACTACTACTTCTTCGCCGACTTCTGGGGTAGCAATCAATCTAGAACACCTACCTTGACATACTCAAACGCGTTGGTCCTCTCGAAGGCGTTGAAGATCCGGTCAAAGTTGCCGCTGAGGGGTCGGTCGAAGGTCTTGGTCTCGACGCTGGACGAGGCGGGTCCCCACGAGGTCCTGCTTCCCACGGCCGTGGGTCCGCACCGGTAGTACGCCATGCTGGCCGACTGAAACAATGGAAACAAACAGTGAGCCAAGGTGCTGGTGGCTGCACAACACGCGGATATTGCTGTGGTTTCCGCTTAGCAAGATGAAATCGAACCGGGTGTTGGCAATAGTACGTATTGCAACAATGTAACGAGATATTTATTAAAGGGACTTTCTCATTAAAAGCTACTCCGAATGTCGTTTCTAAAGATGGACGAAAAACGTTTCTTGCTCGCTAAGTATTACCATACAGCTCAGATAATGATGTGACACTGATGACAGCGGCTAATATTTTCGCAGTAGTTACATTGCTTCCGCTAAGAATCATTATGCCATGTGTTGTTCCGTGCTCTAGAGTCGCCTCGTGTTTATGTCGGTGTGATCGCGCCGCCACTGCGGCAGGCAATCGAACAATTATTTAGCGTGCTATGATGGAGGCCGCTCGGCTAAACGAGCGGTTGTCAGCGGTAATGCGCCGGCGCAGCTTTTGTGTTTTAATTGCGAGCTGTCGAGCGCGAGGCCGGCCGCTCATTAGTCTGTGCTGGAGATGAGCACGGAATACGGAATGACAGGTTTCGCGGAATGGGATATACTGTAATTAGGCCCTTTTTTGTATCTGATTGGATAATATTAATTTATGAGAATTTACAATATGTATGTGTGATTCTGTGATTCTCAGCGGCAATTCTAAAATGGCATACATATTTATACGAGGAAATCTTTACATTGCTTCGGAATTTGATGCTACACAAGTAGAGTATTGTGTAGACATATTATTTGTCTTCTCTCTGCATTGGATCAGATCTATGCCGCAGGCCTTGTCCGACATGCAAATTAGTTCATTTCAATGAGAACACCACCAGCACCGGAAGGTCGGACATCTGCCATCATTAGCGGGCGCCATGTCACCGAGCTGGCAGGGGCGTGCATCGACTCGTGGCCCATCTTATGTAAGACGACTGTACTTACTGGACTGAGGACAGCCATCAATTGTTCTGAAAAACAATCACGGCCTTCCACTAAACTATGACGGTCATTTCGTGCCTGCTGCTCGTAGTTGCACGGTTCTCACACTACAGGAACAGTAAGGACTTTGTACACTTCAAATATCCATGAAGCTATTATATGTACCTATATGATTTAAAATACTAGTCAATGACAAAGTCTTCCTTTAATTATAACACTACTCCAGTACACCGTTCAGGGTGTGATTTCGAAGAATACTTCATCAAATAATTTATTTCGGATGTCTCCATAGAGTTAGTTACAAAAAGTCATTTTATAACAGGCTATCTAACCATTTACGATTCACAATCATTTATAGAGACACACTGACATCATCGGCACGGTTGGACGGCACCACGTGCATTTCGGTGAAATGCTTTTGAGTTTCGAATACTTTTTTCTAGAGACAGTGTTCTTCATGTAGCTTTTCAGACGAACTTTTGTAGCATTCCACACACATGTTAGGATTCTTATTGCTAGTGTTCTTTCTTGTATGAGTTTGCATTTCGCCACAACCTCAGTGGAGGGTGGTGGTGGGTCAAAGAACCCACTTAGCCTTAGTTTTATCTAATCGTGTCGGTTCCCAGGGCGTGCGCAGGCGGGCGGTGAGATCTAAGGTTCCGTCGTCCATATATGGTCGGGTCGTGAGACGACGCCAGTGAGGCTCGGTACCAGAGTGGAGCACCGTTACTCCAAGAGATGCCACTCACGGTTATACTGGAACTAAACTGCAACCCCATTGTTTTTTTAAAAATAAAGGGACGACCAAAGGGTGTGTCTGTGTAACTCACGCGCAGCCCGAGCGCGTGTCGCGGGCGCCGGCCGAACACCAACACAGAGTATATAACGCAGGTTCACGTACATACTACGTACAAAGGAATACAGCACCGACATATATACGAAGTGTAAAGGGATATTGCGTTAATTGGTAATGGTCATCTCATCCCGCCTGGCAATACGGCTATTGGGTGGAAAGTGCACCCATTTTCGCATTTATGAATGGATCGTATGGATTTTTATATTTTTTTATTTAAACTAAGAAATTAAGAATAAATACTATGAAATCCACCAAACATGCCACAGGGCCAAATTAATTTGTACCCTGTAAATAAGACGCTTTTGATTAAAAATATGCAACTGTAAGAATTTTGTTCGCGCTGTCCAATTTCCTAACAAAACTAAAAAGTACGTCATACGAGTACCGAGCTATACCAACATACTGAATCTTGAAGCAACAATCTCATCTATAACCCACATCGGGCGCCTGTCTCGTCTCGCGTGCAAATATAAAAACAAACTGCAAAATAATGTAACTCCCAAGCTTTAGGAGAGAAAGTCGACATTCCTGTGCAGTCACGGTGGTCCGTGTCATGCAAAATTATTGTTCCAATTCGTTTGGGATCGATTTTTATATTTCCGTGGCGTTGTGCCGTAACGCGCCCCGTGCCGTGCCGTGCCGTGCCGTGCCGGCCGGTCCCAGCCTGCAGACAGATACTACATGTTGGTATTGATGTTGTATGTCATGCAATCCTGGTACCTATGAAGCTGTTTCGTGAAAAATAAGTTTCTTTTTCGGATGTAGGGAGATGGTGAAAAATTAAATCAAGTAAAAAAATCTAACTCTCTTTTGAGATTACAACAACAACAACAAAAATAAGTAATCATCAGAATGCGTATTTGCTAAAAGATAATGTCCCTATTTCAAATCCTCCCTAATTTTTTTAAACAACAACAAAAAAATTAATTACAATAAATGTTTCATTTTGCTCTGTGACCGCTCCCACGCCTCACACATTCACGTCTCCGACAATCAAGAGGACACTTCCCCATTTCTCCCAATAAGGAGCCGGACAACGATCTCCGTCGGGCAGCGGCGCGCAGACAGTAGGGCTGGCCATCGTCGAGGATATACTCGTACATACCAGTGGCGGGCAGATACAATCAAATAACAACTTTTGTAGAAATAGGTAATGTCGATTGTTCCACAAAACAAAGAAACAGGCTCAAGTACCTATGTAATTGTAGAACCCACAAAGTATCAACTCCGTCAACAACTACGTTCCCAAAACCAGTAACAGTCTGTGTTTCAGGGCCGAGCGCGCCAGGATAGCACCATACTCATAATAGTGAGCGGATTTGTTTGATTACGCTGTTTAGCAGCATTACTAGAACCCCTCCGCTCCCTGGCCCGCATGTCCCCGTACAGCACGCGCCAGCAACCCTGCATGTCGCCGTCAAGTGCGTTGCTCCCGACCGAAGACCGACTCCCGTAATTGTATAATCGCACCGTTCCCGTCCGCCTCGCCATCTACAGCCTGCGTGTATTGCGGTGCTTTGTTGTGATTCCATCTGTAGCCAGCGCCTAGTTTATGCTCGCCTGGTAGCATATAATCGGACCACCTGGAAAGGGCGCATGACTACACAGCGAAGCGCCTGCCAGGTGCGTACATTGATAATGTTGTGATACTGGACCCTGCGAATGTTTTCTGTCGCATCGCGGCGTCAGGTCACCACGACCATTGATCCACAAAAGTGGGTGACATTCGATCCGTTGCCAGCGTCGATCTACGAGTATGCCAGCCTGCTCTCCGGCGCGACGGTATAGTTGTCTTGCGGTTGGCCGCACACCGCACACTACCGTGCTATACTGTTTCTAACGCCACTGTCGCAACATACGGTTTCGTTTTCAACGGTATTACTATCGCATATGTGCTCGCGTCACGAAACTTTCTTCATACGTGATTACAATTTTATTTGAGATATTTGTTTCAGATTCCATTCTTTCGACTTTTAGAATTACAAAACGCAATTGCACAAATAGCTTTAGCTTTCATCTCACCTCGATACGGTACATTGGATTGCACAAACTCCTCAACGGTCGGGCGAGGCTGAAACAACACGCGTGTTTCTGGATCGTTCACTTCTATTTCATTCGATATAATCCGGTTCTCAGCTATCAGCCAGCATCGCCTAGCTGTGTCGGTCGTGCCGGCAACACCCTGGTAGCCGTAGATGTCGTCCCACCGCAGAGCTCCACGCAGATTGTTTACTGTATTCAGTCGCCCTTGTATGCCTGGTGCGTGCGGTGCTCCGGGCGCCGGCTACGTCGGCTCTAATAACTATACTCGTCAAACATCCGACGTTCTCGTACAATGCTACTAGTCTACCACTCTAAATATTTGTGCAATGCAGTCGGTTTCTAGACAAGAACTCGCTGCAAATACCGAGAAGGAAATTGTAAAGCGATCGTTTCTCGAACAATCGCTACTGTATGGAGGTCCCCGGGAGGGTTTAGCTTCCCAGCTACTCGTACGTGCTCAAACAGAGGCATTCCTGAAATAGAAATAAATAAATAAAAACAGTTCCGTTTCTGGTAACCGTCACGTCACGCTGCGTCCGTCCGTCCGTGGAGAGAGAAGCGATGCTGTGTAGACGGTGCGAGCACCGCAGTGGCGGTGGTATATTGTGAACCTTATGCTGGGTCACATAAGTGTTCGCGTTCATATTGTTGACGCGTAACAGGTAGCTGCACCAATGCAGGTAGTTGAGAAGTGTTATACTCTCAGTGCGATGTTTCTATAACATGTCTCTGGTACAACGATGAACACGTAGACTGTAAACGAAGAGCAGTCAGTTTGATTTTACAACGTGCTTCCGATATTTCAGAATAAAAACAAACAGAGCGCCGGAATATGGAGAACTCGGCAAAACTGAACCGTGGTTAGATACCAATAACCATGAAAACTTTACAAAATCTTTTATTGAGACAAATTAATTGTGAATTATTTTTATAAATTCTGTTTTCAGAATCTCTCGAAATGTGTCTTTGATGGATAATAATTAAAACGTACTAAAATTCATGCAAAATCAGATATATTGTTGATAATATCTCTAGTTTCCTAAACAACAAGTATAAATTTCGAATGACGTCAGCGCAGGCGTCCGTAAGCCGGGAGGTTGTAAGGTTGGAACTTACATAGTGATTTGCACCGCAGGATGTACCAAGTCTCTATCAATATCAATCAGATCTAAAGCAACTGTACTAGCAGTAGGTATGTGTAGGTTGAACGACATCGTGCCGGTACACTAGCTCGTCCCCGGAAGCTACCACCACACCACTCCACCAGGACTGACGCCGGCATCACGCACACATTGGCTGCGCCCGCGCAGGCCGGTGTAATGCACACCGAAACGATAGCAGGATCATCATTTATTACAGGTACTACACATTATTCATTGAGTTATTGTAGGTAATCAAGTCACAAACTTTGAAATTCATGGGTCGCTCTGAAGATATGTTTGACATCTAAACATCTATCTGGTAACCGTCCGCAGTCATTGTTATTGAAATTAAGCCACGATCGAGTCGGACTTGCATATTCCAAATTCCAATGCGCAAGTTCCAAATTTAAGTTTAGAATAGTATATAACAATAAAAATAACGCGCTTTCCATGTAAAAGTTTTGGTCATTGAAACTATGATTACACCGTCATGTTTAGGAGCTATAAGCCTCTGACAGACAGACCTTCGTTGCAACATGGCATAGAGCCGAACCTACGAACTCAACTCTATCGATAAGTACCGAGTGTCTCATTCATCTTGATTATAATTTACTATTTCGATGCACATGTATCGACTGTTTAGTGTAATTACTGCGCGTAGGTGCGTAGACTGATCATAAAATGAAAAGTGATTCCTGCCATCACGCATGAACCTTGGCAAGCAAGTGCTTACTAACTGCACGTAACAAGGTAAAAGCTGTTGCTGACATGACTCGCAGATTCCTAACCATTGTGGTTCACCATTTATGTATGTATTGTCGAAAACCGTAATGGTTCAATTATAATCAGACCAGTGATGTGCAGAATGACTGTCGGAAAGTGAAACTGCCGATGCTCGACCAATTAACGAACGATTCGGACATCGTACATGACGCGAACACAGCACTACACGGGGAAGTGGTCAATTACATGCTCACTGCTCAGTCACTGAGAAACTATAAACGTAGATATTATTTGGGCAACGATAGTGGATCAAACGTTTACTTCTGTGTTGTCAACAAAAAGTTAGCTAGGCATTTTAGTGCAATAATTGCTGAGCGTAAGAATGTCCATAACACGTTATTGCTCGGCATCAACAGGGATGCGACTTATATTCGTTATGACTTTGCGCGAATTTTGATTATATTGGTACCTGTGTTTCTCGCAGGAGACAATCAAGAGTCCGATTGATATCGAATCCAGAACCTTAGCTGAATTAATGAGCCTTAATCTTCTATAATAAACTGGGGGCGCGCGTGCTCAAAGAAAGAAAGATTTACTTGCAGAATACAAATACAAATTGAAAAGGATCCTAATAGGAATATCGAGCTATATGTAGATCTTATTCTGTTGAACATGTCGAAACCAAGGGAATACTCGTATGGACAGTTTAACACGCTTGGCAAAAAAATGTCTGCCCCTAGCAAAATTGGAAGGTTCCTTTAATTACCTGTAGTCTGCCCACGATACAGTACCAGCGACTACGTTACCGATTGTCAGGGAAAATAGGATTGATATGCACGCTTTCATAAAGTGCTTTTGTTATTATTCGCCCTGTTTTTTAAACTTGGCTTTCATGTCACCTGATGGTAACTGACGACAAGGCCGTTCACACAGAAGTCTCAACAGTGCCATGACTGCTGTTTGCCGGCAGAGTTGGGTAACATTGCGCAAACAGCCAGCGAGCATATAAGAGTGTCCTACCGCCGACCAAGAGTTGCTGTCGACATTTGAAACATATTGTAGGGCACTGTGACTGTAGCCGGAACCACATGTTGTGGTGTGAGGTTCAGTGCTTCGTGAGGTATTACACAGGTAGGACATCGTACAGTTGATGCAGCGCACATCGGTGACCCGGTGTCCCGGTGCTCGAGTGACATGCGCGTGCGACGAATCAGAACAACAAAGTGTCATGTCGTAGTCACATGCAGATGTACCGTAGCCTCATTGCTGTTGCGTGCGACACATACGTTTACACCAAATGTTATATTTCTAGCTACAAAAGAGAGATGTTCAACTGGCTGGAGCCGAACTCTTGCACCGATTTCAATTCCGGTGTTTTTATGCAGACCCAGTTTCGATGTAGTTCCAGTCGTCGGTATACTCATTAAACCTGAGTCTGCTTTATTCTCGATGGTTCTCCTCAATTCAAGCAGCTCTTTCAGCGATTGCATTGATGAAAGATCTCAGACTTGACAATGAAAATATTATTAAATTTTGAAATAGTTCTTGTTCGATAGCTGTAGAGTTTCTTTCGCCTTTTCTTCTCTGTAGAAAACTATTCCGAAAGAACTAGATTCATTGACGTAAAAAATATTTGCTACTTTATGTAGAATATATTTTTATTTCTATTTTTTAATACTTTTGTTAAAAATTATATGCGCACGCGATGATAAAAGTGAAGATTCATTGAAGATGTGTGTACCTGCATGAAAATCTTCAGTTACCCCTTTATTTAAGTTTGAATCACCGTCTGCACTGTAATGAAGTCGTCCGGTTATCAATAAAGTAGTATCAAGTCATAACAATAACAGCACTGCATTAGTTATGACATAACAGCGGCACACAATGGTGCGCGTGGGCAGCTGACACACGTACTCGGTTTACCACTTTTTGTGCGTATATCTGTCACTGCATCCATACATTACAGTTCCCCAGTTTTTGCGTTCGTCAGCACATCCAGTAGGCGACATGCGCCGCACGGTGCCGCCCGCGGTCGCGCCCATGGCGACTACACGTCACATTTTTTGCTCCCTGCCTGGTGTTTGTTCGAGTGCCAATTAGCTGATTAGTCCTTTATGAACGAGTTTTTATTTGGTTTTGTTCTGGTTGTGGCGGCGACCACGGTTATGGTTTATTACACATAAATAAATATTATGTTATGGTTTGATAGACGTTGATGAGAAGCTCAGTCTAGAATTATAATTGATGTTTCCAAGAAATATCGCATCCACCACCGCTCCAACACCGGTGCATGATTGGCAGATTAGTCTTAGCTGTCAGAGCGGGCGCTGGAGAGGAAACCCGCGCGTCACGTAATTACTTACTAATTAGCAGTAATTGCGGAGATGATGCTGTGTGCCGGCAGATGAGATCCGATCTCAAGGTAGCGGGAAACTTGGCTTAATTGTCGTGTAAGTCACGCTTACAGAAACAAAGGTTTTCTCCGCGTTTCTAATTTTGTTACATCCCTTACAATCAATGCAGATGAGCCACGCACGACATATTTTTGTCATTACACATATTCTGTTTCACCTTATCTTTTCGATTGATCGAAATTGCCCAGCAATGCACTCTCGGCTAGTTGAATACCAGTTGTCTCCTTCGAACCTTCAAATTTAATTTTAAATGTAACTAAAGGGGTAAGTGTAGCCAGGAAACTACCTGTTCTGTGGTGCACTTGGGCTCCACCTCGCCTCACCTCGAGGAAGTGATCTGAATCAAACGGTACTCTGACATTCTAAGCAACGTTTCGGCAATTTAGTAGACCCTGTTACTCACAAAGCTTCTATATTGACTTTCCGCTTTTGCAGTGCACTGCTCGACCAACATGCAAACCTCGACTCTGAATCAATACTCGTAGACGTGCTTTAAAATTACGCGAAATAATAAATTGAGATTAACCGCTGAATATTTTTTTCGAATTGACTCGGTGTGACGGATTGATACAGCTTACAGATTAGTTGCAGGCTTACCATTAACTATATATCGCTGCAGATTGTTTGCACTCGAGCCTTGCTCCACATCCATGCTGTGACCGATTTAGCGATTGGTTTAGTGTCGGCGTTATTGTGGTCTGACATGATTGACACTTACGAATCGTTTGTTCGACATATCAAGTGTATATCGAGCGGCTAAGCGTTTATATACCACTTTTCAAAACAATCCTTTGATATACACAATCCCACCTGATGCTACGCGACGATGTCTTCCACGGTAAATACGGTAACATATCGAGTGCGTATGTAAAGGGGCGATCCTGAATCCTGAGTCAAATCCAACTTTGATCTCTTTACACAGAAAATGTTACACATGACCTGTGAAGCCCCCCAAGCGCACTGCGCGCGCGCCGGGAAAGTGGTCAGTAATGAACGCGTCTGAAAGCGGAACCGTTACGTCACATCTGGCTTCGACAATTAGATCAACCACTGGCTAGCACGGTTGTAATTGAGCTGAGCATCGCCCGCGGAGAATGTAGGTGATGGTGAGGAGGCTGGACGGCAACAGTAATGGCCGGTCTCACTGACGGTTTACATTGAGATGGTAATCTGTCCCGTTTCCCTTATGTCATGTCTTGCCATATTTTAGATTCGAATTTAAACCTAAGCTACACAAATGCAATGTTCACAAACACAGGAAAAATAAAAAGAAACGGCATTAACAAAATCTTTGCTGATCTGAGTTGCCTCATTTATGACATTGACTATATGAATTTTATGGTAGATTATAAAAATGATGACTTTGTATCCAATAAGGACAATAATGTAGTTTTTTTTCGCAAACTCAAATAATTGTAAGACACTTAATATCTTACATCAAAACATCCGTGGTATCTTAAACAAATGCGAGGAAGTATATATTGCACTTGAAGAACTGGGGAAAAATGGAGAATCTATACACATTCTCTGCCTAACTGAACACTTTATTATGAAAGGTCATGAAAAGAATCTTAGTATAGCAAATTTTAAACTAGCAACCTCCTACTCTAGAAAACAAAAGCGGGGTGGAGCTTGCATACTAACACGCAAACATATAATTTATAAAGAATGTGAAGACATTAATAAATTATCTATTGATTCAGTATTTGAATGTTGTGCTATTGAAATAGTCGCTCACAAATTAATTGTAATTTGTATATACAGAACTCCCAACCCCACTAATTTCGATATTTTTATGAACCAGTTAGAATTGTTATTAATAAAATTAAGTCCCATAAGAAGAAAAAAAATTGTTATATGTGGCGATTTCAATATTAATCTAATGTCGCCAGACCGGAAGGCTCTAGACTTTACAAATCTACTGCTTAATTATAATTTTAAACTTCAGTTTAAAGAAATCACAAGAGTCGACAGTGGTACTTGTATAGACAATATTGCACACAACACAAGAGGATGTTCTGGAAGAATTTTGCATCTAAATCTTTCCGATCACTCAGCACAATTACTTAGATATCCGATTAAGAAGCAGCATGAGTTGATTAACTGGTATATAGAAGTACGGGATTATTCAACCGAAAATCTCAAAAAATTTAAGTCCTACCTGGAAAGCTTATCATTCGACGAAATATATAAAACTACAGATGCGAACTTATCTTATAACAACTTTTACGAAATATTCAAGCTATTCTATGACCTCTGTTTTCCGGTTAAAAGAATAAAGATTAGTTCCATTAATTCACCGAAATGGTTAACTAATGGCATTAGGAAATCAAGCAAAACTAAACGAAAATTATACTGGGAAAGTAAATTACCTAAAACACAAAAAAACAAAAATGTTAGTAAATATGAACAATATGCTGCGCTTCTTAAAACTGTCATAAAACGTTCACAACGTATTCATAGCAAGAAACACATTAAGAGAGCCACAAATAAATCAAAAGCTACATGGCAAATAATAAATAACCACAAATACACGACACCCCCAAATATTATTCACAACGTGAAATACTGTGATAAAACATTGACTTCCCCTAAACATATTGCTGACGCATTTAACAATACATATGTTAACATGGTTAAAAATAAATGTAAAAATAATACTGTAAATAGCACATTTAAACATAACATAAATACAATAGAAAATACAATATACCTAATTAAAATAACTAAGACTTATATAAATAAATTGATATGTGGACTAAAAAACACACACAGCGTTGGATATGATGAGATAGCTACTAAAGTTATTAAATATTGTTCAGAAGAACTATCAGGGCCATTAAGTTACATTACAAATTTATGTCTTGACCAAGGGATATTTCCAGAGCAACTTAAAATAGCCGTAGTAAAACCACTCCATAAAAAAGGCGACACAAACGATTGTGAAAACTACCGCCCAATTGCTCTATTGCCAGTGATCTCAAAAATATTAGAGAAAGTTATATTTAACAATTTATACACGTTCTTAGAAAAATATAAAATCCTGTCAGACAATCAGTTTGGATTTAGAGGAGGAAAATCTACAAATTTGGCTATATGTGAATTAATGCATCATGTGACACAATGTATAAATGATCATATCCCTTGCACCGCTATATTTATGGATATGTCTAAAGCATTCGATTTTGTCAACCATAAGATACTGTTGTCAAAATTATATGCATACGGCATCCGAGGCCCTGCCCTTACAATTTTAAAATCTTATTTAACTAATAGAAAGCAATTTACTGAAGTCATGCATATCAATAATCAAAAAACAGTTATCAAAGTAAAATCTGAAACTAAAATTATAGAATACGGCGTGCCGCAAGGCAGTATTCTTGGACCGATTCTATTTTTAATCTATATAAATGACTTGCCTAAATCTATTGACGAAAACATGATATTATATGCAGATGACTCAACAGTCCTAATAAAATCTACTTCTAAGAATGACTACGAAACTAAAATTAACAGCACCCTTAAAAAAGTAATAGAATGGCTTAAATCCAACAATCTCATTATAAATTTAGATAAAACAAAATACGTCCAGTTTCAATTATCTCATTCCAAACAAATCCCATTAATGGTGACATATAATGGACATAACATAGAACAGGTGAGAGAGATAAAATTTCTAGGTGTGATTCTGGATGCTGGTGTAAACTGGAAGCCACACTTGAACTATATATGTACGAAACTGAGTAGCTATGTTTTTGCGTTAAGAAAAGTATCACAACTCGCCTCCCGAAAAACGGCACTCATTGCGTATCATGGCGGTGTGGCTTCTATATTGCGCTACGGTATTATACACTGGGGAAATGCAGCTGACATACATATATTGCCTGTATTTAAATTACAAAAAAAATGTGTCCGGGCTATTGTGGGTGCAGGCCAGAAGGAAAGTTGTAGAGACTTGTTCAAGCAGCTTGAAATATTGTGTCTGCCATCTTTATATATATTCGAAGTGTGCTTATTTGTTAAGAGTAACTCACATTATTATGACAATAAAACAAACCTAAAACCGAGAGGTAGACGAAATAAACTCGACTTAATACCACTTAACCAGCCAAAGTTAGAATTCTATAGGAAAACACTCTATGTAAACGGAACAAAATTGTATAATCATTTACCTGACAATATAAAAGATCTCAATGTAAAACTATTTAAAACCAGATTGTATGACATTTTAATTAAGAATTGTTTTTATAATACCCAAGAATTTTTTTAATATAAATTTTGATTTTTTGACACGTTATAATACTGTATACCGTAGAATAATTACTTGACTAAAATATTGTAATGTAAATTATGTAATAATAAATTATTGTACGCCTTAGGGTAGGAAATAGAGATTCAAGGAATGTATCAAACCCAACAACATTGTACCACCTATTTCCATAATAAAGAGTATTCTATTCTATTCTATTCTATTGCTACCCGTCTCGTACACAGTTGATAGGTCATTGCTGTACGTTGTGAGACAGCGGAGAAATGAGAAGCGTTGCACTCCGTTGACTATAGTCTATAGTCACCAAGACCATAGACTCTCATGGCTAATAGAACAGAGAATCCATACTATAATAGGAATGACTTGATTTTTTTAAATGTATAGAGATACGGAAAACATCGGTTCTTTTTTCCCGATCAATCATGTAGTTCCCGTGGATACTTTCCGAGACCCACCCACAAGGACGCAGTTGCGGACAAAAGCTAGTAGATGTAAGGGAAGAAATATTGGTCTTATAAACAAAACAAATTTTAGTCTCTCGCTCAGTTATTTTGTATAACAGTCATACTGAGTTGGGTTACTAGAATTAATTATACCTATTTTTGATATTTATACTTCTCTTCTACCTGTAACATGGGGTTTCAAAATAGATCTCTGAGTAGGTCTTCCATAAGCAGGAATTCAGATGACTTCAGGAGTTCGAAATTGAAATATTTTCAATACAAGTGCCCAAATGTGGGAGAGCAAATACAGTTTGCTTGTTGTATTTTGGGTTTTAATAATATATTTCGAAGAAAATACAGACAATTTGTTGCTTTGGCCCTCAAACAGTATCTTGAATAATTGAATTGAATGAATGCGGAAAACTATAAAATGGCGTCTACAAAGACGTGTCAACTAGAGCGTGTTGGAGGGAAAATAAGAAATTTCACTGTGTATGATAGTTGTACATACATAACAGTATGGTATTAGTGCAATAACATTATGTAGATTGTGTGTGTGGCGTCGCTGCGCCCGCGCACACTCGCGTCAAACGACCACCGCACGTCACCCTGCCTGCAGACACGCTCTCTCTCTCTCTCAATTTTCCTCGCGATAGTTTTTACACTTCACCACGACAGAACTGCTTCACCTACCTGTACCAGGGTGGCACGGATAGAGTTTAGACCTGGAACCCACTTAGAAACATTGTCATTTTGGTGAATTGGCGGCAAACCGAAGCCTTGTTAAGGCACTAAGCCTTTAGTTGTGGTTTTACAGAATAATAAAGACATACTTCGATTTGCGTTTAATGATGAAGCGGGACACAGATCACGAAGAGTCAGTCCGTCGTCGGGTCGTGGAGGTATGTGTGTGTGAGCAGTGCAGTGGGCTGATGACTCGCTACGGTTTACGTACTGACTGAGACAGACACAATATTTCGTGGCAAAGTTTTTGAAAAGTATGACGATAAAAAACTGTTTATGTGATGGTTTGCGGAATTCAGAAAATGCATCAAGATCTATCAAGGTAAATGCAATCTATATTAATAGTAACAGTAAAAAAGTAACAATAATAAAATAAAAAATGATTGTTTACTTAATTCAATCGTATTTTACTGACATCGGCAGTGGAAGTGCGGAGCGCGGTTCATTAAAATTTGATTGCTGGACCGTAAAACGAATCATCAAGTTACGTATTTGATGCTGAAAGTTATAACTACTGTTTGTTCTGGAACTCGCTTTTTAATTTAAATCCTTACTTGCTGATGTGGTTTGGTGACACAAGTTTAAATTGAAGAAAGATTGAGCCATCCAGTATCCCCCTTCACAGACAGACAATTTTATTCGATCACCAATTCTTCTGCTCTCATCCGATCAACTGATTCGTCACAACGATTCATGTAGGAAACACATGCTCAGTCTTTTCCAGCAAGCTGAAGTCACCATCAGCTTTTCTGACAATAACAGTAACAACGACAAATCATTACGCTCCTTGACGTCAAGTGTACTATACAGCACCATTCGTAGAGATAGGATCTGATGCAAACTGCACCTTATTGAGAGGATTAACTCGATGTTGCTGTGTATCGAGAACAGGAAGTAGCTTTCGATTAATATAAGTAAGCCGTCAGGCTGAGATCAGGAACAGTTACTTATCTTGTAACTCTTGTAGCGGGCGATCAATATAAACAAATGCAAAAGTGATGTTCTGTCGTCACCATCATCCAGTATCGTGAACACTCGCAGCCTGCGGCTCGGTGCTATCTCGTCCTCTCGGGGGTATATGTTTTCCTGGTATACATCCACAATGCCATACCACGTCGGGTAAGTAGACCAGTCCGCTAGGTCGCCTTCGACTGCTCTCCTGTTCATTTCTTCATCATCTACTGAAGTGCTGACTCTTCGGTCTACGCTTGGGTCCACATTCATCATGCACAATAGACGTGAATGATCTATATCAATATTATGAGCGGCATGCGCACTGCACGAGGCTTCCTCGAGACAGGCTCAGGCTTTCTGTTGGGAGCATGGGGGATCAATTCTTCACTTATTCGTCCTTTACGACAAACACCTAAAGTGGTGTGGTGATCTTTAGCTAACAGGATTAAAGCAAAAGCAAAAAGCATGACGTTCTAGTTTCCAGTTTTCGCTATAAACCACAGCCAGGTTTGCCGTGATGACTTATATGTTCTCAGATTGCTGCGTAACAGGAAACTTAAGTTGCGCTACAACTCACAAAAAGCTACTCGTCTAGTGCCTATATAACACCAATGCAGCTATACAACAACATTACTACCCACCCCGCCCCCCGCCCCCCGCCAACTACAGGAACAGATTAACTCGCCTAATCCAGAAAACCAGCTCGCTATACCCATACTAGCGAACAACTCAAAGGGCATTTAAATTTAACAGACTGTGGTTTGATGTGAGTTTAGTTTGTCTGACTGTGAAATTAAATAAATGTAATCAATTCTTTGGGCTGTTTATATTGTAATATAGAAAGCATCACTGTTCTTGCGATAGCATTAATTAATGGAACCGCATGTGCGTGTGCGCACACAAGTCACAAAAATTAGTTAGAAGTCACGTTTTCGATTCTAGATAAAAACATGAACAAACTAAAATGGGTTTCTAAAATGGAATTGCAGCTACTTTTTTCAATACAGTAGGAACTGTGAAGGAACTATCATCATCCCATCTGGTGACCAGTGTACGACCTCCTGGACGCAACCGCTACATAACCCTGTGAAGAGGAAGTACCCTGGGCTCCGCAGCCATGACCAGAGATTATACTGTCTGGCCGCGTGCGTCGGACACTCTGCTCGCTCGGTCCGTCTGTGTGTCGTTTGTTCGCGGACGACAGGAAGTCCGCCTCGATTGGTCACACAAACATTCAGGTCTATTATAGATGAGATTAACGTTGAATTTTGATCTGCGAGCGCATTCACCGAAGCGCGGACGCAGTTAATGACGTACAGATTGATAAATTTAAACGTCAATCAAATCAGAAACGTATGTTCTTATAAATACAACTGTAAACTGTTATTTGTTGCATTAATAATATATAATAATTTAAAGCGGGGCCAGACTGCATCCGACCGGTGTAAGTTTAGGGTCCAGACAGGAATTGTAAAATTTTCCAACTGAGGAAGTTTAGTAGAGTATGAAAGAGTCATTTGTTAAACATCTAGGTTTACGGACTCGTCCTGGCGTGCGTTGACTATTGACATACACCCACGGTAACATGTATATTAAAATATAATTTGTACATATTCACTTACGTGACAAATTGGTGCAATGTGATATGAGACGTGTGTGCGCACGCGCAGAGCTCGGGTACATCATCGCGGGGATCACCAATTTGTCACAAATGTCATCACGAATCACGTTCAAAATCAATATGACAGTGACTTGGAATTCACGCTCAGAAATACAGAATATATTGTCACATAATTTTCTCTTAATTTTACTTCTGGGCTCTCATGGATTAATAAATGTAATAAAAAACTTTTTTCAATACATGTGTACCGATATATTGAGTATGAGCGTGTCAACGTGTAGTATGTCGTCATAAGGTGACAGTAACGGTGTCGCGGGTAGTTCCGCCGGCGACATCCGCCCCGCCCCCGGCCCCCTTATGTGGTGCACTGTACGTGTTAGTGTGTACGCATGTTATAAAGAGTGCAGTAATCCTGGACGTGCACGTGGACGATATTATAATATGACCGAAACGGCAGCGGCGTGCGGCGACCACCAAACATATGCAGACAGACAGTGGTCCCGGGCATGGGTTCTATATGCACAATATAACGACAGGACGGCAGGCGACACTTGTTGCTGAGCTAAAGTACGGTCGCGGAGCAGGAAGAATTTCGTACAATGACCTCTTTACCTACTGACAGTGGTCACAAACATTTTTATGTGTGGTTTGCATGAAATATTTAAAGGATAGAAAAAAACTAGCTTATTAAGTATATCAATTATTTATTTAGATTTTACATTACAGCAGTATCAAAATCGTCTTAAAATTATCAATTTGGTAGAAATAAAAAAATCATAAATCCGAATCCGATTCGTCTGTATCGGAGTTACTGCTTTCTGATGACGTCTCGCCTGTCACATTTATAACAAAAGAATCGACAGTTTTGTCTACATTATCATCTAGTCCACCTAGTTTCGATTCCTCTTTTTTAACGTGACTTATGCAATTTTGCAATTATGCAAAAAATCAACGAAACCACTTAACAATTAAAACACGACAACAAAAACTAACAAATAACAACAAACTAAGATAACTGTGTTTCAAAATTGAACGAGCACTAACGCATCCCAAGATGGAATGTCGTTCGTTATTCAAAAATTATGAATCATGTCAAATACTTTTCATTGCGACTCAAGGCCAACCAAAAAACCAGACGCAAACAAGAACAAAACTTACGGTCTCAATGAAACGGTTTACAATCCCTGGTGACAGCGGTCATTGCATCTGTGCGAGCGAGACGAGGGTAATAATAGGTCATTGTACGAAATTCTTCCTGCTCTGTGACCGTACTTTAGTGCCTGCCAACCATAAGACACGCGCATGCGTGCAGGTCCTGAGTGAAGCCAACACTGCGCACAGGCAACACCATTCCTCCACGATAGTCTACCACGCGGGAGTTGAATATAAAACAATACGGTCACAGCGCTCGCCCGCAGCTTTGAATACTTGTTAGACCACCTTACTCAATCCATCTCTCAATATCAGCTGGGATAACACGAGACAAGTGAAAGCAAAATATATCACATCTAAACGTCGAATGTTTAACGTTTGCGAAGACAAGACATTGTCATCTCACTGTGAGTGAAACATTTCAAACTACCTTCAGACGAAATAGTAAACAAATAAAAGGTTTTAGTAGATGAGCTCTGTCTGCCTCGTCCGGTAGTCCTCGATGCAACGGTGTAGATAAGCGGATCAACTAAGCACGAGTTAGTTATTCAGGGCGTGCGCGCGCGCCGGTAGAAAGTGCGCTTTGTTACTCCAACAGTGGGCTGTGTGGACGTGTCGTGGGGGGCGTGGGCATGAGCGGCTCGACGTGATCATGATCTTGATGATGCAACACGATCTCATTTAGAGTTGAAGAAAATGTGAGGTAGGTCAGTGTGTAAAACATCCTGGTCTAAACTTAAGCCGACTAGACTTTCAGACTGTTGTTACATTCTGTAGGAGGTACTAGCGCTGTTAGAAGAAGAAAAAAACTGTATACGTAATTTACTTAAGTATAACCTTATGCTAAGTGCTTCATTTTGCTTTAAAAATTTTAATTGTTTATTAGCGGAAACCTGTAATTGACTTTCTGTCAACTAATTGCTATGTTATACTTATATTATGGCTCTAATTCGCACGAGCCAATCAGTGCACTTCTCTCCTACTGCATAATTCGTTACGGTTTTATTATGATTAGAACAGGACATACGCGTTGTGACGTCACGGAGTTGAGAGTGCAGTGTTGTTGATGAACACTATGTCTTTCCTCAGCGATGTCAATAAATAATCAGAAAACAGTTTCTATCGACCACTTTCTTTATCTTGGACACACACATTCAGCATAAAGCGGTTTTATTTGTTATTTCATTGCTTTCAATTTTCATACGTAATAAAACTAATTAATGAGTTATCACATGTAGAGGGCTTCCCAAACTTATTTATACTGTGACGCTCTAGAGAATTTGCCATTTTTACACAACGACCCTCAACCCTGAACCCCTCACCCTCCGGGCCAAAAATACCGGGTCATCAGAAAAACTCTTTATCTGGACATTTATAATTACTATTAGAAAATAATAACAAAAGCATAAAAATGTATGTAGATATTTATTTTACTATTGGCGGGATGCTAATGAGAGTGATGTGCTTGCTTTCCTGAGTAAGCTTCCCAACACTTCTCATCGACACACGACGCCCCCGGGACATTGTTGCGACGCCACAGGGTGTCAGGACGCACAGTTTGGGAAGCCCCGAACTGTACAATATTTTTGAGTTACTTACCGAATCAATACACTCGTCTCATTCTATGCAGCATACGACGCGACCTGCGACAGAAAGAGATAACTATCACTAGCTGTTACACAAAACTTGCACAGAGGTTATGTAACTAGGCAGTTAGTTACAGAAACGTCAGTAAGTAGTAATTATTTAGTAAATACTAAGTACTGAGTGGTAGTTAGTCGAAATACGTGTATTATTTAAAGCAGAGGTACAATGTGATAACAAGTATTGTGAAACTGTAGAAACATTTGATTTTGTCTGTGCCAAATGACATGGCGGTTGTTTGTGTGTTTGAGGCGACAAGATGTAACGAACAATCGGATTTTCCTATTTTCTTATGTGCTGAATTTGTATCATAACTCTACAGTATGCTTATAAATAATACAAAGACTACATGTAATTCAAATTATAGGCACTGTTCCTGGGGAAGACTGGTCTGGACTGGTCTAAATACTGGCGGACAGAGTATAACCGAATGTACCCCAGCCGCATGATACCAGGGCGGCAGAACACGAAAGAGATGTCGAGGTGAAGAAACATTACTGAATGACAATGCAAACGAGGCTCTTGATAGCTCCTATCGGGGGGTGATACAGTGATGAGGGTTTTTGTCCAGCAATTGATGAAGTATCATTGTATCGTAAGATCAAGGGTTTTTGTCCAGCAATTGATGAAGTATCATTGTATCGTAAGATCAAGTATTGATGCGAAATTGTGTTTGTTTCATTGATCGAGGTGGTTTTATGTGCGGTAACAGATTGTTCGAGAATAACTTACATCTATTTGCTATATTTTGTGGTTCATGTCATGTTCAAACAGTTGAGAAGTTTTATGTCGTTTTCGCCCATAGTGCCCGTGCCCGAAAAGTCGAAAATGTCTGACACTTTTCAGTTTATTACGAATTGTATTTTTATGACACAGTCCCCAGCCCGCCCTCTTGTGGAACCAGAGTCAACAGAATCGTGATGTTGAAAGCGTCACGTGTGACATGCGCTCAAACAACAACAATGCTTCACTGGTTGAGGGTAACACCGACACCGACATCGTCAGTCCTCTCGCGGAACACGGGTGTTGAGGCAACATGTCCGCGCGCGTCGGAACACACACCGCTGTACGATCCTTTTGTTCATATCATAAGCATAGCAGACAATTGTGTTACACGTGTTTTTTTTAAATTACAAGATTTGGACTTCTTTTCCAAGATAGGCTTGCGTTTAACCACAATCTCCTCTGATGTTGAATATCGTGGCCTAGAATAGTAAATGCTTGCCTACGAATAGCCTATTCGCCCTGGTTTTGAACATTTCTAGATGCGATCGGGAAAAACTGAAGGTAATTCCCATAAATTACGTGTAGAACTTATCGTGTGGATCCAGCATGCCTAGCGCCTACATACACCCGACCGACACCGCGCGACAACATGGTGGTCGGCGTGACACATAAATATACAGTACACACATTTGACTCGTACGCTGTGGTCAGTTGCTCACACATTCTGTGAATAAATCATATGAGCTGCCTGCGTAGCATAAGTGAGAGTGAGATATGTCATATTTGAACGTGAAATGTATATACTTTTTGACGTTAAGTTATGACATCTCATTCTCCCCGCTCTCACGCTTGCTCATGCTACGCAGGCTGGTCAGCCTCTGGACAGGGTACAACGCAGGGGTATATTAAATTGAATTTGTTAACACTGATAGCTAGAAATTAATGTTTTCATTTTCAATATGCAATACACGTGTATAGCTATCGCATCTTACCGAGGTACCGATGCCCAAGAACCAGACCGTGATTGGTGTGCAGGACTTGATTCTCACAAATTAAGCTTTCTTTACAAAGATGGCCGCTTGTTTCCGTGACATGCGGTAACAGAAACGTCTGCCCCACAAGCCCGCCGCCGTCGCATTTCGCATTCAATTGAACGTTTTACGAGTTCCAAAACGATTGCAAAAGCATTGCATAATTAATGAAGTGACTCAATTATTTAAAAATTAAAAGTATATTTGGATTAAAAAACGGAAGTCGCATTAATCTGATAACAAAACGCAAACTCCAGCTAAGGACGAGCCACGCCCGGGGTCAGACACTTACACTGCTTTCATATCTTTGGAAACACTTTAGCGGAGAGAAGCTTGTTTAGCATTCTTACATAAAAACTACAAATATAATCAATCCTGATTTGCATAAATAACTTTAGTGATAAGGCAGGATTGTCATTTTCTTACATAATGTAAACTAAATGTAAACTTACGCAATTTGTATAAATATAGAAACGGATTTTGCATAAAATAAGTACAATGTTTTACAGCTACATTTTTACTTACATTCTAACTCTATTCTAACTATTTCTTGATTCGCGGAGTTTGTAGCACTTTCTTGTGTAAACAAACTGTGACAAGAGCCAGCGACCTCATCGAGCACTTTCTACCGAGATACCAGATATCTGCGTCGATGCCAGCGCAGGCGCCGGCCGCAGCATCTCACAACGGTTCCGGAAGCTGGGATACAAATCTATAGGTTTGGGATTTAGTGTGTTGCGAAATCGGATGCTTTCGAAAAGTTGACATGTTTTTATAAAGAGCTCGTTATACGATTCATTATTTATCAAATAATTGACGTCTAGAGACGTGATAGAATGGCTCTTTTATGGTTTTCTAACGAAAGCAACTTTTTCTTCACGTTCTGTTTTTGATTATTTGATAAGAAGTTGCTCGATAAATATTGAATCGGCGCTAGATACATAGAAAAGCACATACCAGCTAATATCCATTAAAGTAATAACTCAGATACTCCGCATCGCTTTGCTAATTGACCCCATGATCTACATTAGCCGGAACATTACTTCAGTAACTACAGGCAAATCAAATTCATTTAATCAACTTCTAACATGGGTCTCCTGCGTAAGCAAGGTTCGTTCCAACATCAACAGCCTATATACGTCCCTAATGCAGGGGCTCAGGACTACTCTCCTACAGAGAGTGTATGGGCCGTAGTCCACCACGCGGGTCCAATGCGGATTGGCTTCACATGCCTGTTCAAGACATGCAGGTTTCTTCGCAATGATTTCCTCTGTTTTGCATGCTATATTATTGAAAAATGATATTTTTGGAAAAGAAGTTATGTCAAAAGAAAAGAGCTTCTCGCACCTATGTAAACACAAGTGGCAAATAGACTAAGGGCCATCATCAAATTGACGATGAATTGACCGTGTAACTGCGCCCTGCTGGACACGGATCTCCACATAATTTACGAGTCAACAACGTCATCAATGGTCAGTCAATTAACATTTAAATTAATTTGTATAGACCGGAGGCTGCAGCGCGGGCTGCGACGTGATGTGTGGAGCTTTATAGGTTGCTATGAACATTCCGGCGCGGGCGCAGCGTCGCCGCGTGGGCGAGCGCGGCAAGGTGCTCCTAGCGTGTCGGCGAAAGCTTCAACAGTGAACCTGAACCGTATGAAGTATTGATGTTGTTGTGACTGGTTGATGTGTGCACCTTAGCACGTCGATTCATGGAAAACTAGTTCTAGAGGGTTATTATGAGGGAGGCATCAGCAGTGGAAGACCGGAGAATAATAATCTCCATGGTGCTGTTGCTGGCAAAAAATAAACACATGTCTGTGCTGTCTGTTCTATAAACATCGCAACTTCAGCTGGAACGATGTACAGCTCGTAGCAGTCGAACATGCCGCGAGAACTGCAGAAACATTAAACCAAATGTTTGTTCAAATTATACTAACAATGGAATACTTCATATATTCATGAGGCTCGCATGGTGCGCGGGAGTCGAGTGCAGTGCTGTATTTGCATATTGTTGACTTTATATTTACTTTTATTTAGCGCTACATTTTATTATCATGCGTATTGTTGTAGAGATACTAAGTATTAATAAATTCATGGGCCTTGGCGCAGGCGTTTTTTATATATACCTCGAAGTTTCAAATGTATTCAAGTTGGCTATATTTACTTACATACTAATTATATCTCGTGTTATTTATAATCTACATAAGAAACCAAAAAGCAGTGAGCGAGGACGGATCCCACGACCTTATCGTCACTTACCATCAGGTGAGGTGAAGGCCAGATGCGATACCAATCGTCACTTACCATCAGGTGAGGTGAAGGCCAGGTGCGATCCCAACCGTCACTTACCATCAGGTGAGGTGAAGGCCAGGTGCGATCCCAGTACAAAATGCACCGAGATGTCGTGCGCACTGCGCATGCCCAACCAGCTGTCACTTTTGTATGAGCGCGCATGATCGATGCTCGATCGATCTCATAACGATTGTATGAACTGCGATCGACCGACACTAAACGTGTGTCAGGTGATAACCGATCGGTTACGTCCTCAATAACAGCTACTAACTTTGTTAATCGTAATAAGTGAATAGGGGAGTCTCCGGATAAAAGAAAAGCTATTGAACTGCGATTTGGTTCATTCTTATCTTAATTATCCAAAATAAACAAGTGAACCGTGCACAGCGGTGTGACGTAACATGCGGCACGCGTGTCAAACAAAATGTTACAACTGAATAATTCATGAAGTAATGTTCGGAGCGGGCACAGTATGGTCAATTATGTGACCACCATAGCTCGACCTTCAGGTCAGTTATGCGCGTATGCTAATCAGGTTTCACTTTCCGTGGTGACGGCGGAGATTTTTAACGAAAATCGAAATGACCAGCCATCGGAATGTTTGCCAGTCTGAATTGTCTTCAAAAATATTGAAATTGAGTCGAGGATTCTGGATGAGCATGCTTCGATATAATACGACACTGCAGTCAAATACAATCACGTGAGACGAAGGTCAAGGGCTAGCGCAGTCATTGTGAATAATAAAGAAGATCGCGACTACGAAGAATCTGAAAAGGCATTGGCTTGCTCATCGCACTAAGACGTCAGAGGTACAAGTGAACGCTGTTGCCCTGGAAGAAGTTCCCCTAATTATCCAGACCGCACGGCTGAATGAACAGTTTATTTTAAAAGCACAATCGTAATTGTAACAGCATGGCAACAAAACAGGTATATCGAGTATGCAGATATGCAACCATGCAAGTACGAGTACGCAAGCGTGCAAGTCATGCTCCATCAACATGCCGACAAACAATCAGCGGAGCAGTAGGTAATTAAAACTTTTTGTCTAGATCGTGTCGAGAGAGACCCTGTGCGACCCACCGTCACCCACCGCCCGCCGCCAAGACAAATGTCACCGAGAGCAGACCCACAGTCGGACAAGGGCACGAGCGAGATACACGCAACACGGTTCATTAGTCCAAGATAATTGATTTCTGATACGGATTAATTGTATATCTCAATGTCAGAGCCTCGAGGGGAACAGCGACCGAATGCAGGCCGTCTCAGATACACCCAAACCGTGGCAGACCACGACTTGATATGAACCGGACACGAGAACCTCAGGAGTGTGACGGGGCACGGGACACGTTTATATAATGTCTAAATTACTTTGTAAAATTGCAAGATTGGAATCAGCATCAAAACTCCGTTTGACTTAATTTCAAATTGAGACATTAATGCTGAAATTGCTTTTTACAAACAGGTTTTCCCTCGAAAGTAAAGTTAGCGACACAAGAAAGAAGATAATACTTTTATTTGGTGACATATTCTGCCACAATAAATAAATACGATGATCATCGTACTTAACAAAACATGTACTTGACTGTCAGTATCAGATGAAAATCACAATAAATTCCAACTGAAAATTAGATAACAGAAGCAACGTAACAAAACAACAAGCTTCGCAACGGCTCACTGACACAACTAATAGTCCAAAACTACAAAAACTAAACGACACATAATCGGTTTGGACAACAACAATAAAGCAATGGATGGAGGAAAGTGAAAATTACGGAGAAAGCTGCAGCTAGCGACCGATGGCATCGGTCCATCTGGAGAGCGACGACGCCATGCTCCACGGGCTGGGGCAGACGTGAGCCGATAATTCCGTTACGTAACCAAGATTACGTAGATAGAACAATGTACCCAGGAGCAATTAGCTATGGAAACTATTAGATCTAAAAATACCGTAAACAAAGTTAATACACTTTTATTGTGTACAATCGATTAACTTAGGCAGCATTCAAAACACACGTTGAATCTTTAACGAGTTCCCGTGCATACTGACTCTCTGAACCAATTAACAAATTGGTTGAAATTAACATTCCCAAATCAGCTAAATCTGTTGTTGGAAAAACATTAATCGGAACCGATGAGGATCCGGATAAGCTGTCTCAAGTATCTGGTAATTAACTGATTAAGGACAAGGTTGAAGATTCCAACGCTATTAAGTTTCAGCTTGAGATTGACATGGTTCTGTTTATTAATTAAACGGCAACGCTAAGGTATAAAGCAATTAGCATAATGAGCGAGGAAGGTGTGTCAGCGAGCCCACGCCGATGATAGGCAATGAGATGTCTACAGACCTTCACAATGACTTCATTTATTTTAATAGCAGGTATAAGAATATAAAGGTAGATTTGAATGCCGCGAGGAATTGATTAGTCGGTTTAAAAAACGATCTTCAACCTGACAAGCGACAATAGCGATGGTCTCAGTAAAGGTTTATATTACACAATGAGCATGAGGTGCTAGAGGTAATGCGAAATCAATTTAATCTAAACGAGGAAAGAGGCTTGTGTGTTAACTGATGAAGTACTATCACATAGCTCGTGAGTTGCGATGTGATGATTATGGAAAGGACATTAGCTTACTTTAGTCATGATACACACTGATCCCTCCACATAATTAAATCTGAAGACGGCACTGAATGAAGCACTCTTATTAATGCAAACTAGTACCAGAACTTCATAGCTTGATAGCTAGTAAGCGCACGTATTATCTGATTGCTACGCGCAGAAGAAGACGATGCTTATAATGTATTATCCATATGTTCAGTAGTTTCAAATTATCCTTAGTTGAACTTATGAAGTAGTTTGTATCGGACTCATTTCTGTGCATATAAAACAATCATGATCATCTCAAGTTGCGGACCTACGTGTTATGGCACGTTCTTCAAGTGCAACGCCTAGTTCCGCGCTCAACAGCAGAACGTCTGCTGATAATAATTATGAAAGAAATAATGATAACACAAAAAAGTAATATGGGAAAAAGCAGTATTTAACGTAACTGTTATCAGAAACTGGCACGTAATACTAATAACACAATTAGTGCTCGACAAGCGTGCCATAATCAATTAACCGACAAGCTGGCACATGCTCCAGTGACTGACATAGCGAACATCTACCTACACAACTGTGAACACACACACAGACGTGCCTACGACGGTGTTCACATCACACAGGAGGGAGAGGTTGAGAAGAAACAGTGAACAAGTCAGCTCATTAATAAATTATCAGCAAAAAACAATGGAGGCCGTGATACTTCGATGAATATGGTCAAGAGCTACATGAGAAAAACTAGGAATAAATCAAAAGAGTGTTGTTTCCAGCGGCATTTCTATCGTGAGAGATTTACTAATTTTAGTTTCGTAGAGCAACTAAAAACGCACATAAAATAGAATCTGATCATAAAGTCGTTTCAATTTTAAAAATTTTAAAATATATATAAAAAAAGATTCCAGTGAGTAGTCAGGGTTAACTCTAGCTTAGACACATAATAGACGAGTCTAAAGACATTATCGAGTGCAAAGGGCGGAGTTTGACCATAATCTGACAGATGATGTTGGTAAAGATGAGCTCGAGATAAGACGTTTACCTAGAATTACAAACACAAGATAAAATGTACTTGTTTGTTTGTTCTAAATAGCTATGGTTAGCGAGCGGAGAACTGTTGTATGATAGTGTTGACGATGTGTGACGACGAAGGGGTCCCATAGAGAACAGGGGCTCGGTTCCATATTTGTCTGTAGCACACGACACGGTGTGTCTCACGCACCTTGACATGACACCACAGTCCACTCTAATCAGCAATCATGTTTTACGACATCCACTAGAAGTGATTGATAGAACTCATTCTGAGACAACCCAGTTGGTAAGCGACGCGGAAACTCGTTAGAAGGCATCAATAGCCGTTGCTTCAACACCAATATTAATTGTAGCACAATGGCCATCGCTACACAAAGCGTACAAAGCCAGGTTTCGACAGGTAGTGCTGCAAAAGACATAACCCGATCCGCCGCGCCTGTCGGCACCCTGTTCAATATCGATTAGTGGACTCGATTCAATGGCCGGTTGCTAAATATCGATTAGAGGACAATCGATGAATGGCGTGCTGCGTGGGAGTGAGCCAAAATAAAAGTGCTACTCGTGCTGGAGGTGAATGGATCGGCAGAGGCTGGCCGTTGTCAATGTGACGTGAAGAGGAGGTGCAACTTACAATGTTTGTAGAAATCGCCCTACACGTTTGTCTCAGTTATGCGGTGTTGTTTTAATTAAATTGTACATCATCGTGGAGTACAAAATTTGACATAGGACTCTCCTCAGTTTTATAGGTTCAGGCACATCGTACATTTTGTAACTCAGTATGGATGCAAGTGTCTCGGGACATAGAGCATATGTCCAACAGTGGACGTTTCCGGACTGACGACTACAGATACGTGCGTACTGTGACAGAGGGCCGGCCGGCGTGTGCTAAGTTATAGGAAGTTTCATATCCGTTATTAGGAAACTAGTTTGCATGGTAAAAAATTGCACTTGAAAATACAGATTTCTGAATGATCAAGGCTAAAAGAGTTTCCTTCAGCGTCACACACTGTCGATTCTTCACGTGTTATTGACTATCTTGTATTAATTATATAAATATAACAATAAACAACATAGTATGGCGGTGTCGATGTCAAAGACGCGTCCGTCCGCAGCCGGGCCGGCCCGCGTGCGCGTGCGCTGCGCTTTCACATAGCTCACAGCGAGTTGTCGTCTCGCGGAACACTAGACTTAGGAACCGTTTGACTTGTAATTATATCACCAGCTGGTAGCGTTTGGGATACATTCTAAACCCGACAACACAAGACCGTTGCACGACAATCCAATTACAACACAACGAAAACTTTTTCAAAGTGCGAGTAGTTACAAAAGATTGCAACATTGCAATATATATTACAGGAAATACCCTCCCCAAAACTACCCTCGGTCTGGACCCGGAAGTGAGCCAGTTAGCCGGACGTCCTTCATTCCCTCGCGCTCCATCTACCGCGCACCTGTCCCGCGTGCGCGTGCGCAGGCGGGGGGCGGCGGGCGGCGGCGACGCGGGCCGGCGCTAGCGCATGCGTCACCACTGATAACGTTATCAGCGCAGAGATGAAGGTAAATCACTTTCCCATGTTGGTTTAACGATACCCGCGCCCCGAGACACGCCGCAATATAGTTTAATTATAGCACCTACCACATTTAGATAGATGTACTATCTACACTATACACTTACTTTGTAGTCAGTGAGTTTGTTTGTATTTCCTTTACGTCGTAACGGAGAGTCAAATCGACTTGATTATTTCCACATATAGTATAGAGATAGTAGCAGGCTAGGAAAAGGTCATACGCTATTTTTAACCCCCGACGCAAAAAGAGGACGCCAATGTCTGTGTATGTGTGTTTGTATCGTCGTAGGTCTCGAACGGATGGACCGATTTGATACGTATTTTTTTACGTGAAAGCAAGTTTATTTGCGGTGGCTCTCAGCTATATTTGGTAAAAAATCTATTCAGCAGTTTGAAGAGCATCAGCTGATGTTAGGCATTGTCGGCATGAAAAATGGAAACACCTTGCAAGTGTATGTTTTGTAAGGATTATCAGAGAAATGTGTATATTTAGAAATATTAGGCCAAATGTCGTTTAATAGTGAATAATATGAGGTTTTTAAATCCTAATATTAATGTTCTAAATTCAAATTAAATTTTCATAGGTTTTATTGATGAGAAGTGTATATTTTTTTCGAATGACAATTTATAAAGTTTTTTTTTTTACAAAAAACTAGACATTCTCAGGGTAAGGGTTGCATTTCTGGAGCCATAGTTTAGCTATGTTCATTGTCGCGTGGATGCTGGATAACGGCAATGCCGGGTGCAATATACCTACATGTGCTCTAAATATATTAGGTACAGTTGACAAGAAGACGCGGGACCCGCCGGGGATCGAACCCCGATATCCGTCCGAGACACTAGCTTTAGGAAGCATTTTTCATATGTATTTATTTATTGCATTCATAAAACACACTTGTCATGTGTGTGTCTCTGTGTGTGGTCACTGTCGGTCGGGAGAAGCAACTACATACATTAAAGTACAGATATTAAACATCAATATAATATTAGTATGGAAGTGTACAATTAATTAAATACAATTATTATTATTAAATTACAATCGATATCTTATTAATGTTATTTCAAAAATGAAAGTCAAATTATTTTTAATTCAGAATTAGCCATTAATACAGTAGTAACATTTGTCAAGTAGACTTTTTTAAATTGGTTTCGAAGGTCTTATCTTTGTCTAGGGTCGAAATGTCGATAAAATTATAAATAGCAACCCCTTGTCATCCCGTGGCTGTCTAAAAGCGACTAGGAATCATCCGAATATATAACAACAACAGCTTACCGCGATAAGCAAGTCCCTGGCCAGCGTGGTAGTTATGGCAAATTACCACCTGTCCAACACTGGACTTACGGCGGCTAAATGTTATCTTAGCGTTTGGCCTCCGTGACACCTTCCACGACGCAGCGGAGGCTACTGCGGTACCCTAACACATACCATCTGGGCCACTTACGTCAAAGGGTAACAAACAAACTCATTTTTGCATTTAATATTATTGTATTGACATACCGTCTCATCATTTGAACAAAATGCGTTAGTAGGTAAATTAGGTTAATTAAATTTTCTGGAAACAATACAGACGATCATTTTAATTTGGATGTAATTATTTGAATATTGAATTCAGATTATGAATAACTACTCTGCTATATGTACAACGAAACGAGAATATTCTAAAAGAGATTAATTTGTACCAAAGATTTTATGGATGCATTTTATATACGTAAATGATCGTCAATCAATCACGCAATCTCCAAGAATTGTCAAATATTCCTAAAACAAATATGTACATGAACTTGCTAGAAACTAAGAGAAATCATCAAACGCCGCCGTCTAATATAATTTTAATGCACAAGTTAGAAATTAAAACCAAACACTCACCTTAAAATTCACGTCCAAAACTCCAAAGTTTGTATCACAACCACAATTTAATTATCAGTATGAATTACAACTACGTATATAACGATATTATATTATTTTGCTTAAGTCTATTTATATTGCGGGCTTGTTTTAATTGAATTATGTCCGTCCACCCTCGAAGTTTGATCGTCGCAAGTGGCAAGGCTGCGTGCACGCACGTCGGCGGACGGTGCGATACTGTAGCGAGTGAAGTGTGCTCAGTATCGGGTATGGCGTGCCGGTGCCGGTGCCGGCTGCATGCAGTTGACAGCGCGGAGGACGGCGGCAGGCGCGAGCGAGCCACGGAAGGTCAAGTTCAGCGAGAGTTGTGGGGTGAGAGCTTTACATGGGTTTAACCCTTTATTTAAATTGATAAACCAACAATTAGACCCTCTATTTTACTATGCATACAACTGTCTCCGTAGGATGAGACGTGTAGGAGTGATGAGGATGAGATATTGTCATATCTAAACGTCAAATCGGATAGATATTTGACGTTTAAATATGACATATCTCACTCTCACCGCTGTCACGTGTCTCATGCTAGGCAGGCTGGTCATCACACCAAAATTCGAGTAGTTTATCGTGGTACGGGCATGTTATGTGGAGGGATGAAATACATATAACAAGAAAAGTGATGATCATGAAGGTTGATGGATGTAGTGTTAGAGGAAGACCTGAGAAGGTGTGTATGGATTGTGTGAAGAATGATGTGTGTGAAAGGTGTGAGTAAGAAGATGACGGTTGATAGAGACGAGTGGGAGAAGAAAACGTGTTGTGACGACCCCGCGCCGAGTGATAAGGGCAGGAAGATGATGATGATGACGACAACAGTTTATGTAATTGGTAGACTTTCCAGTACGATTTTATATAGTGGCGACAGTTTATAAAATAAAGTTTAAAATATATCTCCACATTGTAATTTTGTACCCCTTTTTTAATCTATTGAATTTATAGATACATTTATTGTTATCATACTCGTATTTTGTGCACGACCAATGACATTGACGTAATGCAGACTCCACGTACTACGGGCGGTCGTTAGAACGAGACAAATGATTACTTTACTAAAACGTATGCGTGCAACTATTATCTTATCTGGGACAATTACTGCATGTGCCCGGCCTCCGCAAGTGCTCAGTAATTAACATAAGTAAAAAATATGTAAATATTCATGATCGCGCCCCGCACCGCCCCGCACCGCCCCGCGCCACACCGCGGCGACGGATGTTTGTGGAGCTTGTTTTGGACAAGTGTTCGTTGCATCGTGACGTCACGAGGGAACGAGCGCCTCGCCTCACGCCTCACTCCCCTTCATTCATCACGTTGTAGTATAGACCACGACGACCACACTCTCTTTCTCTCTCTCTCAGTAGGAGCTCCGGAGGTCCTGCTTCGGTGTCGAAAGGATACTGGGAACCCCTGGCTCCTTTATGGAACACTACTTGACAAGTTAATTACTTATCAAAGCCAGCTGTTCTATTTTGAAAGATTATGGTAAAAGAAATGTTGTATGGCAGCTCATGTGAAGCCAGGCGGATAAGCAAGTATTGAATGGCTGGTCCTCTTCGGCATTACACAACCACAGAATCCTCGGCATGTGAATCAATCTGTCTGTCGTCGGTCTCGCTCGCACCCGCGCGCCCCGCCCCCGCGTCCGACAGGGACGCAGCACACCCTCACGGCGCAGGTCCGCACCCCTATTCTGGAGAGAACAGTTGTTCCCGGGCGGACCGCGGGCACCGAGCAATCAATAAACACGCGAATGTGAATCTATCATCGTCATCATCCCGTGCATCAGACAGGGATCATGGCAAATGGGTTTTCCATGAGGGAATTTGGCAAAATCGCCACGCCACAAGCAGATTGTTGGTGTCAGTTGCTATTGCCCAGCTACTGATTTTTCTCTTAGTCGCTTTTTGTGTCATCCACGAGACGACAAGGGGAATCGGGTATCATATTCTAACTAAGCCACCACACTCATATACAGAATTCAATTACAGTCAAACTATTTACGTATACTTTTATACGAATTAACTTTTCAACCGACTTCAAAAAGGAGGAGGTTCTCAATTCGACTGTATACTTTTCCCCCTGTTTTGTATGTATATAACGCGGGAACTCCGACAATTATGAATTGATTTTGATGATTCATTTGTTGTTGGGCAGATCATACTCCATAGGTCCCATATAATTTGATTCTGCCGTTTTTGAGAAGATCAACAAAAACAACATATATACCGAGATAATGCTACCTCTATGAACATTTCAGGGGATGAAAGATGTAGACTTTCAGGGCACTTAATTATTCAACGTAAACCAGGTCTTTGATCTATTTCATTTAAATAATGTGTTTAAATTAAATTATCATAATGATGCCTGTTGCTTCAATATTTCTAAACGTCTATCGATGGCCCGCAGGAGGCTTATGTTCGTCGACTTTCTGTTGACAAAGGACCCCTTCACGGCTCAAGCGTTTATAATATCAAATATTTATATTGACACGACACTGGAGTCAACACGCACACAGTAATAAATATCAATATAGAGGTATAATCCCAGAGTCCGGCAGCATCCCTCCGTCGACTGTACAAGCATCGCGCGCGGGGTTCCCACGGTGATCAACAAACTTTGATATTGGTGGTATCTGGTTACATCTGGTTCTGTGATCAAGTGCATCGCTCGCTACACAGTGTCCCTTCTGGACGGATGCTTGTGCAATTAGTTTGGATGTACAACTGGAATGCTTGCTTAGCTTAGCTTACCTAAATGTAATGGGAATTTTTGTAAACTATGATGGGTTGCATTTGACCTTCATCTCACACGATCACAAGCGTGCGCACCCACAAGCCTCAGGCTATTGATGCGGTGGTGCTGCTGCCGTCCACACCGCAACATGGCAGTGGCAATAGTCAGTAGTCGAGTTCAACAGCACGGCAGGATTGCACTCGAGGCGGTCATTAGGCAATAACAAAAGGAGTGGTATTTACAAGCGGTACCGGGAAATACCTTTATCTGGCATGGTGTTTTTGTAGCAGCAAACAAGTTTTGATGCTTTTAGTAGAAAGTCCTTCCTAGAAAATATTATTTTGATTTATGTTCGATGTTATTTCCAGATATATGTAGCTTATTATTGGCAGTATTATAATAACACAACAAAAGATTAACATTACAGCCCTTCTGCTAAGTCCTGTCCTTTTACCTGATTACTGTTTTAATCACTGGTACAGTAATCAGGTAAACCTGGTAAAGTGGGGCGATGAGTACTCTGATGCGTACAGGCTGGAATGCGGCGTGCGGCAGGGGGGGTTAACCTCACCATTGCTTTTCAACCTGTATGTAAATGCGTTGATTGTCGGGCTCAGCGGCATGTATGTCGGCTGTCACGTGGATGGATTTTGCGTCAACAACATTAAGTTACGCAGACGACATGGTGCTGCTGGCCCCGGCTATCAGCGCTCTCAGGAAACTCATGCTGGTATGCGAAGCGTACTCTTTGTCACATGGGTTGCGCTATAATGACAACAAGAGTGAACTAATGGTTTTTAAGGCGGGAAACAAATGCCCAGCGGAAGTTCCTCCTGTTTTTCTGAATGGCGCCCCTCTTAAAAGAGTGAATTCTTTTAAATATCTGGGGCACATTGTTACTGACGATCTGAAAGACGATCAGGATATGGAGCGGGAGCGCAGAGCATTGTCGGTGCGCGCGAACATGCTGGCTCGCAGGTTTGCCCGGTGCGCGGACACAGTCAAAATCACGCTTTTTAAAGCTTACTGTACCTCACTGTATACCGGGAACCTGTGGGTCAGATATACACAAAAGTCCTACAATGCTCTGCGAGTCCAGTTCAACAACGCCTTCAGGGCGCTGTTAAGGCTTCCTCGGTTTTGTAGCGCATCAAATATGTTTGCGGAGGCGCGAACAGATAGTTTTAGCGCTATCCTAAGAAAGAAAGCAGCGTCGCTGCTACGTAGAGTTCGAGGAAGCACTAACAGCGTTCTGAGGGTGATTGCTGGTAAATTCGATTGCCCACTGATGTGGCATCTTATTATGATTACCAAATCTGTAGTAGAATATAAGTACTAACATAGATAATAAGATATTACTAACAAAAATGGACCATGGTTGTCTGAATATTTAATAAATAAATAAATAAAAAAATAAGTCTCAAGTGAGGAATGCTGCCGTGCTATTTGAAATGAACTATAACATGGTGGTAGCTAGCCAGTTGGACATAGAAAATCAAACCGAATACCGACAGGTACCATTGGGAATCGAACCCCGGACCTCCGTATTGTTACTCTAAGTGAGTAGCCATTATACCATGGAGGCGGTTACATGTGATTGGAAAATGCTCTTCATAGAAGATCTTCAATGAATTCAGTCAAGCTTTACCCACCCGCACCTTTACAGGTGACGTACATTATACATCTTCGTGCTTTTATAGATAAGCGTGCAACTTTTGCGACCACATTATGTGATATTGTGGTGAAGCGCAAGCCTAAAACCCATTGTTATCAAGGTCAGGTATGCCTATGCAGCCGAGTGAAGTGTTGGATAAGATAAGAAGTTATATAACACCACCACTGGGAACCACTCCACCCTATTTCTTTATTCTAAACGAGTCTGGGGTCCCAAGATAGCTTTAGAGTCCGTAGGAAATTCATCCACCTTCAGTGGACGCGTTTCAAGTGTACCGCTGTAGATCCTGGCTAAAATAAAAAACAGGAATAACAGTGGGAGCGGAGAGGAGGTGGGAATAACCCGGATCTTCCCCTAGCTAGGAAATTGGGTATCTTTTGATGGTTCTCTCCGTAAAAAAAGGACCGAGTAAGGATCTGTCAGAGAATGTATAAGTGGCCGGAGACTGTCTCGACACATCGGCAGCGGCGCGCACGGCACGTGTGGGACCGCGACGTCGCACATGAGGTCACCGTCTGTTGTTCCCGTTACATATTCGGGTCATGTCTATTATCAATGTGGATACACTATAGCATGCACAACGTACTGTGTAATGTCCTGGTTGGACCCGGCAGCGTGCACGAGGACGCAGCAGCTCCACGTAGAGGGCAGCGCGGCGCACTTATATTTTATAAGCCATTGATAATGATAAGTATAAGCTCGAGTGGCGATCGCTCACCGAAGCGTGTATTGGGCGTCCTCCTACTAGATGTGTCGATGCAAGTGGCTAGAAGGCCTATGTCCAGCAGTGGACGTTTCCCGCTGAAGAATGATAAGTTTATTTGCATCCAACATGGTACTTAAATATGATGACAGATAGAAAAATTTCTCACATTCCACCTTTAGAGGGATGCAAATATTGTTAATTGTTAAATATTACTACATGTAACTATTTAAAGAAGTATGCATGTAAGTTTGACACTACCACTACTTTATACCGAATTAAATTATATTTATATGCTATAGATCTCGTCATCTGTAATATGCGTACCTAGGAATCTTATCATTTGTGAAACACACGTCACACGTCACACCAGGTTGTTGTGTGTCGTACACGACGTATTCCCAAACTATAAGCGTGTCATCCATCGCTCAAATCAGTTTGTTTTCTTTTTGCAAATTTGAAATTTTTGAGCCAGTATTCTGACGTCACTGGAGTCTCCACCACTAGGATGTTTGTTCATAATGCTACAAACTCGCTACTGACAAGGAGACAACAAACGCAACTACACTTCAAGTTCCAGACCTGAACAGGAAACAAGAACAAATATATCGTGCAATACGAGTAAAACAAGACGGCTCAGTGAGTCCAGAATCAGGCGGGCAGGGGTCAGTGGGTGGGGTGCAGCCGCTGCAGTGTCACTGCACGGGCTGCAGTCAGCAGAGCACTGCACATTGCACGAGCGTGTTTACGCACGTCTAGACGAACGCGAGCGATCGCTGCAACCTATAGATACTGTTGAATGAAATATAGTATTTACAATTAGATTGAGCCATGCCTATATTTATAATACACTAGGTTTAGCCCGCATTTAATCCCCGTGGACTTCAGAAATAATCCCACGACAACTTCTTGCTAGATCGGCGTAATAAGTACCTTATGTCTTTTTGTGGCCCTTCAGTTATCGCTATACAAAACTTCATGTCGTACGTAAAGAACGGACGAACATACAAATTCACTTTCGCATTTATAATATTAGTGAACACACGAATTATTCCAATGTAAATAAGTCCGAGAGGATCTATGGCTGCCCATGATTACTGCTATCTGCTTTATGTTGTTCTGCTTGTGTACCTTCCATACACCTGTGCATGTGTGTGTACGTCATCAAAATAAACAGGTGAATGTTTACTCCGTGTATAAAGTACAGTTAGCCAACAATGTACATGCCTACAGACGGTACAGTACGCAGCACATTTGCACAGCACGGGCGTTTTGTGAGAACAAGTGTTACACGCGATGAAGTCACCGCTAGCCCTGTGCTGTGCTGTGCTGTGCCTAACAGCATTCAATTCTTATTAAACTGTTATTAATTTATATTCGTATTTATTTGTAAAATTAACCATATTTCAAATGAAATGTAAATATACTGTGTAACGCTTCCACATGTACGGTTTTATGTTGTTGTCAGTAAAACCTGCTGCTAATATTGTTAATACACAACACATACTCGTATGATTCCAAATGTGGAGTAGTTGTAGAATTCTCTTCGCTCCCCTCTCCCCTCTCCCTGCAGAACAGTTGTCTGCAAGCAGCGGTACATTCTAGTGAGGTATCAAAATGTATTGGTTTATTTTTTACAATTTCAGTTCATGTATTTAATTCTTTTTGTTATTATCCCACTGTGTATCTTCAACTCATTTAGTACATAAGTTATCTTAAAAAATAATTGAAACCTTTAATTTTTGAAGGTAAAAGGATTTTACATGTGCTACTCCATTATGTGCCCTAAACATTGTATTTGTAAAAATGTAAAACAATACGATTGAGTAACTAAAACAAGTGAACGTATGTAATGGTACGAGTATCACTTGTGATGTAAGCTGCGCGGGTGCGGGCGGCGCGGAGTGATGCTTTCATCTCGTGAAGTGTATAGTGCGGAGTATAAATAATGTCCTAGTTGGTAGCTGGAGGCTGGAGGCTGGAGGGAGGGGAGGCAGGTGCTATTACTGGACCAGAAATGTTTATCAATACGCGACGCGGGTGGCGAGTGCGGGCGTAGCAGCGGTGGTAGCTCAAGGGGTTTTATTATTATTTGGGCTTGAGTGAGTCATTTCCCTATTAATCGACGATAGGTTAAAGTTTGGATGAGCTGATAAACTTTTATTTCTTAAACGCTCTCACAGAAGGTTCATAGCCGCTCAGACTTCCAGACGTCTCCAGCCTCACCCCTCTTGCCGCCTCTTCTTCCCCACACAACACCATCAATTTTTAGATCTCGTAGCGAGCCCTATTGAACGCCATAGCCTTCTTAATGAACACATCACGGAGTGGGTAGATACCGTGACAGGCCTCAATGTCCTTGATGTAGCTAGGGATGAGCTTGTTGCCTGTACGTAGTGCCGTGGCGGTCACCGTGCGGTGCGGTGCTGCGTGTTGTATATCATGACGTGCCAACATCTAGTTCAGTGTGTCGCCGAGAGACCTGCGCCCGCGCAGAGAGCGAGAGTCGTTACGTCACGCGGGTCGCACTCAGACAATAATCAATATCTGACGAGCAGAGATGGCGACCAATTAAATACCTCATTGAATTGAGGCTTTTAGGTAGAGCTGATCACGCTTCGATATATGGCTTTGTAGATTTTACAGTAGGTATTGATGTAGGCCACGTAGAAAACCATTTTAACCGCCTCCGTGGCTTGATAGCTACGAGTACACACATGGGCAGTGAGATGAAGGTTGAGTGCAAACCCATCATGTGTTTTTAAAACTCCCATTGGTTAGTTGGTTATAATCATGAACCACTTGTTATTTTTACCAATATTCACAAATAAGTGATTGATTGATTGGACCACAATCTCATTGATTCAGACAATTGTTTTATTTAGTTTTATAACCACAAATTCTGTCGGAAGCTCCAGTCCAACAAAGACTTCGGGAGCTGATGACTATAATGGTTCAGACGGAACGGAAGCTCAGAATTTTTATACAAAAAGCGGAAACGTTTTGCTAACCCTAAACCTCCACCATTTTTGACGATTTTGATACGCATACGCATAACATCTTACAGAAAAGGATGTCTGTGCGTATTGATTTTTTCGATATTTTGTCCACAATTAGAATTATTGGCGCCTCAAAACTCGAAATTTACTCAAAAATTTCATTCAAAGTATGGTACTCATTACTTAGAGAAAGCGTCACATGTACAGAAAAACAACAACATACAAACCTAGATAAAGACAACAAAATCAAAACTATTTAATTGGGTTAAGAGGGAACAGCAGATAAAAAATTTCATATGAAATTAAGGGTTTGGGATATAGCTGTTTTCTCAACGAAACGTTAGCCAAATTCAATCATTTTGATCTTATTCTCTTTATCAAAGAATAATCTAGGCCCGTTGGTTTTGCTTTTTTCAATATTTTGTCTACAATTAGAATTATGGGCATCTCAAAACTCAAAATTTCAGAAAAAATTTCTTTCAACTTATGGTACTCATTATTTAGAGTAAACGTAACATTTTCAGAAAAAGCAAAACCAACGGGCCTAGATTATTCTTTGATAAAGAGAATAAGATCAAAATGATTGAATTTGGCTAACGTTTCGTTGAGAAAACAGCTATATCCCAAACCCTTAATTTCACGGCAAAACTAGGCAAATACCAAAAAAAGCTTCAACTGTCCTTCTCGCACAGTTCGGTTCGGGAGGCAGGGTACACTATATCACAACTATATACTGTGTATTATATGTATAAAAATAAAGTAAGCATGCATTAGTGATGTCAATAAGCTTTATCGATTTTTTCGACTAATAGTGGTGGGAAAAATATATCGATAGATACCCTTTCTCTAGCTATAATGGTTTTACCTGTTAGTTTTAATGTTTAGATTGATCTAAATAAACAAATATAAAGACAAATAATTCTAAGGAAATTTATTTTATCTCTAGAACAGAACATTTTCCCTGAAATTCTTAGTTGTTGTTACGTTTTGTTACGTGTAAATAATTAAATATGATTTATGAATAAGTGACTTATGTTTCAAATATTTTTTTAATGTTAAAGTTCGAGTCGGACTCGCATACAAAGGGTTCCGTACCACTGTAAAATATCTAAACAGAAAAAAAACACAGAAAAAACATAACATTTATTGCATGGACATCCGTTTATTTATAACTTTTTTAAAAGCTTTTTTATATTATTTTTTGTTATTTATTATTATTGAAAGTCTTGAGAGAGAACGAGAAGTTATATGGACATCGCATGTACAAATCGCTACGGAGACTATATGACCCGACACAGATATCCCGGAGATCAGCCAGCAAGAGCTTGAAATGGCTCTCCAACAACTCAAAAACCGGTCAAGAGCAAGTCGGACTCGTGCACCGAGGATTCCGTACAGAATATGAATTAATGACATACTGAAAATCATAAATAATAGGTACGGTAATATGCACCCAACAATGCTCTACCGAAAATGAAATTCTAAGTTAAATTACATACTACGAAGTTAAGTTTGTAAACATTAAAAAATCAATTTTACTGTGTTACAATTAAAAAATTCAGATTTATTCCTATGGTTGTGCTGTAAAACCTTTCTTCTTGCCAAATTTCAAGACATTAGGTCAACGGGAAATACCGTATAGATTTTGGGTTCATTGCATTTTGTACGGAAATGGTCTAAAATATATCTTTTTATTGCGTTGACCTATAAGTTTCATTATTTGACAGATCTAAGGGACAGCAGACTGGAGTATTCGATATCACAGTGATCCTATAAGGATTCCTTTTTTCCTTTTGAGGTACTTAAAATATAATAGTATAATATGAAGTATGACAGTAGGAAATACGATAGATTTCGACGATATTATTATTCATGTCGACAAATAAAAACTTGAAATATTTTTTCCCAGTTATACATCTCATACACTTAAGACGGGATTTTTAACTCGTCTATTCTATTGTGTGAGGTGTCGTGAAATTACAGTTTTTTAACCGACTTCAAAAAAAGAGGTTATCAATGCGACCTGTATGTATGTAATATTTCCAGAACTGCCCAGTTTTCATATATGTTAGTCTATACCAGCTTCTAAAGAAGTGAACCAAATTTCTAAAGTGTATGTTTGTTTGTCCTCGCATATATCCGGAACACACACACAAAAGAAAAACACACATAGGGTTCGTGGATTTCAACAAAGCATTCGACACACTCGAACATAGATTTATCTGGGACGCACTGGAAAAACAAGGCGTACATGCAAAATACATAAGAATACTGAAAAACATATACACAAAAAGCACCGCACAAGTGAAGCTAGAATCTACAGGCGAAGAATTTTCGATTGAGAGAGGGGTACGCCAGGGAGACCCAATTTTACCAAAAATATTTTCAGCTATCCTGGAAATGATATTCACAAATCTGGATTGGACGAATAAAGGACTAAATATAAATGGCAAAAAGCTGAGTCACCTACGCTTTGCAGACAACCTGATCTTACTTTCGGAAAACCCGAAAACCCTACAGACAATGTTCCAACAGTTAGCGGAAGAGAGCGAGAAAGCAGGCCTGTCAACGAACTTAACGAAAACAAAAGTAATGTCAAATTCCTCACAAACAGAGCCCATAACAGTAAATAATGGAGAAATAGAGTATGTAGAAATGGACAAGACTAATAACTGAATGGCAACCACGAGATAGCAAAAGAAAAAGAGGCAGACAGACTAGAAGATGGGAGGACGACATCAGACAAGTGGCGGGTCCAACATGGACCCGCATAGCGAAAGATAGAATAGAGTGGAAATCCTTAGAGGAGGCCTATGTCGAAAGACAAGCTGAAATGTAGGAACGACCGGTTACTGATACTTAATATAAAAAGATAAGTAACGTATAAAGTAAGCATATTTTTAAGAAAATTGTAAGAAAAAATTAGTTCAGCAATAAAGGCTATTTTATTTAATTTATTTTTTATATATCCGGAACTACAAGTTCGATTTAAATAATCCCTTTTTTGTTTACCTAGGTATTGTAAAACTTAGGGAAGACTGCAAGTTTCATCAAAATCGGTTCAGTAGTTTTTGAGACTGGGAATGTTAAGTGTGTATTTCGGCGTTGCAGTGCAGCAGAGCAAATTTAAAATTAATGTTTTAACTGTACTGTAATCTGTATGCCGAATAAATTATTTCTATTCTATTCTATTAGTTAAATGTTTGTTACCTCAGAGCTTTTCACTGGGTGAACCGATTTGGATGATTCTTTATTATTTGAAAGCTGATGCTTTCCATGTGGTCCCATTTCAATTTGGTCCGGTTCTTAGAATGGAATCCATGAGAAAACAATATACATCTTAAATTTTCCTTAATAAAAGTAGACTTTTAGGGCAGTTGAAGTCGGTTTCTAGTTCTTTTTGAACGCTTTAAATTGTTAGTCCTTAGACTCTAGCACTCTAGGTACTAAAACACCTCTAGGTCACCTAAAGTATCGTTGGAAGACGAACGTTCGGATATGGTGAAACTAAAAGGTTTCTTTGTTGACCGTAGAACCCTAAAATAGCAACGCCATAATTTATATTGTATTTATATGTGATAGGTACTTACTAGTCAATTATATCAAATACAACCACAGTATGTCGAGACTAAACCAATATGCGAACAATAATTTCTCAAAACGTAAAACAAGGGTTGACGCACGCTCACGTCAAGTTTATTATAATTTTGAAAAATACACTCTAGCCCAGGCGGAGGGGTAGCGACTATGCGCGGCGCGCAGGGGCCTCTTTGGGATGTTATGCAGCGTTATTTGTGTGAGTGAAAGCATGTGAAAGGCTGTATGTGTGCGTACCGAATCGCGACAGCAATAACATATTCAAATACCTACTATTCTACGGAGACTTTGCTTCATATCCCTCTTAACGTTTAGTATAAAAAAACAGTTTTCTCCAAAAACCTGAATTTCTATTGCTAACCTACATAAACTGGTAGCTCTGCTGTCTACTGATTCTCCGATGCCACGTGCTTCTCCATCAGCTGTGTCTGAGGGTATATGAGGATATATAAGTGTGTGTGTGTGTGTGAATGATATTTTATTCCGCACTTCATTGGATAGTGTTTGCGTAGACGTGGAGACACGGTGTTTGTTCTGGCTGGCCGGCACAATGCGCGCGCGGGAAATACCTAATTTACTGTAGTCGGTTGAACCAACGGAGGACATACGAGTACAAGTACGCAATTACAATACGGACAGTTGGACATTTATCACGAACGACGGCGGCTGCTGGCATTGTGGAATAGCGAATAATTGTAGGAGCGGGGAAGAGTTTTGAAAATCGAAATTAGTACTGACTTACCGATAATAAAGTACCTATCTCCTCATTTGATGACGGTTTACTAGAAAATTTTATGTATGTCAATGTTAATGTCGTCACAGATTGAAGGGGATTGGCAACTGTAAATGTACATGACTTATATTATTTCTATTTTTCTTTATTGTATAAACAAAATAATAATTTTAAAAATATGTGAAGAACACTTGACCACAATCTCATCTCTCTGACGATGTGGTCAAGGATGTTATGCGTTGGTCTAGTCTTAGCGGTAATTATTATTATCCGAGAACGTGTTACAATACGATGCGAATGCAATCTGCTCCTACGCGAATGTGTTTTATTCATTTATAAATTCATTTCGTAATTACTTATCAAGCAAATTACATGCAGCGAAATAATCACAGAGCGCATCTCAATGAAGGAGCGACGACCGCACCGCGCGCTGCTTGCATGCACCTCTGCGGGCGCGGGCGCGTGCGCGGGCGCATCTCATGAATGATCACACGCCTCGCCCTTCTCCCCCTCGCTCGCCTCGCTCGAGACATACCGTCTGCATGTCACTGTCTACAGCTGCGTCAGTCCCCTGTCCTCCCCGCTGTGGTGACAGTCACCATCCAGTCAACCTGGAGGTCCTGTGTAAACTGTTACCCTAATCTTCTAAAATAGAATATCTGTCATTGATAATTAATTAATTAACCTAAAAAGAGTACACTATCGGGATATGAAGCTACACTAGCCGTTACGCAGCTAATGGTCCCTAGATGTCGTTTTGAACAATAATGAAAAATAAAATAAAAATTGTTATTCAATATAAATTCCTGATATAATACAATGTGCTATTTTTACGACACGCCCGCAGCCAGCAAGCCTACTTGAAAATGTTGTTGTTGTCGAAATCTTTACAGTTTAGACATTGGTAAAATGGTGCCTAATAAGAAAGAGAAAGAAAAAAAGAAATAGCCTGGTAAGAAATATCGATGTCATGAAATGAAATAAGAATAATCAGTATAGATTTATTCTAAAATCGTGTCGACATAATGACGGCAAGCTTTAATTTTTCGCTAGCGGTCGTTTCCTGCGCCATGCTGAGTCAGCACCAAATCATATGAGTATAGTTTTTGTTGTGATTTCCTGTTTGGTTTGTGATGTGTGTCCGTGGCTGAATTATTTATCAATTATTTTAAAAAAACGTAAAGTAAAAAATCTATCACGGGTTTCTCTGCAGCTTGTAGCGTTACACGTTACAACCTCGTTATATTCTGTGCTCACACTAACACAGTTAAAACCCTTTAACTGATAAGTTATATGCAGATCAGACAGTGATACCTTTTGAAGGTGAGTATGTATGTATGTATGTATTCATTCCCCATGTATAAATGTACAAAATCCTCATCAAGTGGAATCCGTGTGTATCACCAGACGGTCTGTCTCGCAAGCTTGTGTATATACCGCTGCTGTGGGGGTGCGCCATGACCGTGGCCGTGTGACGTGGGCGTGTGTGAGGGATAATTGACTCACCACAGGAAGTGGGAGCGAGCCGCGACAGACAGGGCGCGGCGCGGTCAACTGGTAGACTGTCTAGCTAGTTTGTAGTCACTCTGTGTTCACGTGTAAAAACAGGTGATTGTTTATTACATCGTCAAAGTCATTCAGCGAACTGTCCCCTAATTTCTCTGCGTAATAAAATCCGTAGTCACTAGTCAGTAAAGCTGAAGTAGCACTGGGGCTATGGGAGGGAGTTCACATCGCTCGGAGGCGACCGCCTGCCGGGAAACGTGTATCGGACCGATCCCACACTCGCGGCATGCGGGAACAGGTGATTGCCTACAGCAGCATATCTGAAATAATCTGAATGATTCACGCATCCCATGCTTGTTTTCACGCACTCTCCGCTCGCCAGCGTCGTGCATCGTGCAGGGGTCAGCTCACTCGAGACACCTCGGGACTTTACGTCCGTCTCACATACACTTTCATCTCGACGGTGATTCATAACTCACTCATGCACGTGCATGGTGCACTCTGGAGAGACGCTGCAGGGATGCTGCGTCACTCCTGTCACCTTCACTCAATCGACATTATAATTTTAATAATAAATGTCCTAATTCAAAAGTTAACTAATGTTCATGGTATAGATATAATGCGTTTTTGTTTTCGTAGAAGTGCTATCGGGTTGTGTAAGAGTTTAATTTAATGTTAGATCTACGTGCGAGTTTTGTAAACAGTTTATCGTTTGTAAATTGGAGCATTGTAGTAATTTTTATAATGTTGGTAGCCTGGACGGTCGGTACGAGGTTGGTACTTACGTGCCTGACGTCACACGCGGCGGTTCATGTAATTCTTCTCAGCACGAATCTGTAACAATGTGAAACAATGATTTTTAAAGATATTGCACAATCTTTGGTAGCCAGCCTGTGCGGTGAATACTTTACTTACTAAGAAACAAAGTAATCTTTATTTACATTTAATTATCGCGATATTACTACAAAATACCGTGTAAAAATATACCAGTGTCTCTGCGAGCTGCAGACCTCGCGAGCACGTACTCTGTCCCACAGAGCCAGTCAGTTCTTATTAAATATCGACGAAATTAAGACAGTAACATCCAGTACAGATTTATCGCTTAGATGTAGTTCTAGCAGTAGACATCTAGAACATATTAATTGGTTTTAGCCCTGTTAGTTAGTTCTGTAATGAGAAGATGGTTCCAGGTGCTCTATAAACAACTATAATTATAAATTCACCCATTTGGCAAATTGTACCCACGATTTCTAGCTACTACCATTCATTGGGTGCATCCTACGTAGATTAAAAGCTAGGCTTTTTCGGCATTTTAAAATTTCGACTTTTTAAATTTTTTTTAACATTTTTGACTTTTTAGATTTTTTACTTCGTCTCTACTGCATAATGCAATTAACCTTCATATCGCGGAGATATCCAGTATCCCCCCCCAAATCAAAAATCCCCGACGACAAAAAAAATTCTAAAAATTCTTTTAACCTTACACAAGTTTCGTCCAGTTGCGTCCAAATGCGGCCTGTAAGCATACAAACACACAGAAAGTAGCTTTTTGCCCTAGTAGTCGAAGGGAAGACCTTTGTTCGCTTCGCTCAATCGGTCAATTATCTCTCTCTTTAAAAAAATGACTATACGGAAGTAAATCTCATTCTCAATTCGAATGTACTGTTACAATGTTATGAAAAAGCACAGACACAACACTCGCTACGTTCTCTCCAGACATTGGTCGCGTTGGACGATTCCTCATAACACATTCATGTCCAAACGGGGCGTGAGCTTCCTTCGGTACCCCTACTATCGTATACGTTGTCGCCTGTCGCTAGCGCTAGCTAGTCGATAGCGGCGAAGGGCACAGACATAGTGCACCAAAGCAGATTATCGCATAGCCGTGTTGAAATACATTTCGTCATTCAAGGTGATCGTCCTGCCTTGTAATCTTTACACCAAGTGTGCGTACACAGCTGCTACCAGTACAAAAAGGCGACAGAAACACTATTGCCAATGTCACCACGTGTAGTGACTCAGGGGCAACGAAAGTGGCTCCTTAGAACCTGTCCACTGCAACATTTACAATAACAATATCGAGCTCACTTCAACGATCCTGTGTTTTTGAGCCTAGTTATGTTATGGTACTGTTTCTATTCCCAGACGAGTAAACGAAGGTTAAAACTGATCGACCGGTCCTCTATTTAGCTCTGTTCTGATTTACACAGCCCACCTTCCTCTCGCTAGCGACAGTCGACACTACTGTGAACTCTCTTTAGTGGTACTTACTTACTGGTATTCGACTCGTCGCAGGCGCACCCACACTCGCAGGACCACCAGCTATTTTAATACAATTTTGATGGCGCTGCACTCTATGGCTGCAAGTTATAAATAACAAGGGATTTGAAAGGACATTTCGAGATTATTCCGGGAATGCCGTCGATGCCTGACACGGGAGGAGGGTTCAACATTTATATTGGATTGTATTTTTTAGAGGATTAATGTTCGAGTAAGGTTGTGTACCTGAGGAAATGTCCAGCGGACGTTGACGTTCCCTCCTGATGACGTTGAAGGTTTTTTTTCTAGGCAGGCTGGTGTTCGGGGCTGGTCAAGTACGAGTATATGTATGTTTAACAGTATTTTGCAAAATTCCTCATAGCGTACATACTATACTACTTCTTTAACCTTCCGGGGCAAACCCTACGTAATGGTGACGATTGTTAGATCAACGTCACAATTTTGATGAATAAATATATGATTTGATAAGTACTCATTAGACAAGGGGACGCCGGGAGAGCAAGTGTCAGGATGCGGGCTTCCTGGATCAAGGACCACTCGAAACGCGTAACAAGAGGAACTAACAAAAAATGTATCCGACGATAGGATAGGATTCCTTCCATGCTATGGATGCACCTGGATGGGCGCACATACTCGTACAAGCACCAGATGGTGGATTTTTCGAGGAGGGACAGAACTGCTGCCCCTTAGCCCAAAAGATTGCAAGGAAATTTCAATTAGGCGTCCGGAGCCCGATTTAAGCCATCCGTGGTTTGGGATCACAGGTGTCATAAAATTTTTTAAACTGTTACCTTTTTTTATTGAAGATAGACCAACACTTGACCTCAATCTCACCTAATGGTAAGTGACGATGAGGTCGACGAGACGACCTCAAATCAATCACACACAAACACACACCCTCGCACACTGCGTCCGCAACTTGCTGATCCGCACTTTGTTAGATCTTACTTAGTCCCCAATTTTATATATATCAGTGTCTCCAGTCCATGATACGTAGTACGAGTATATTGAAAAAGAAGCATTGTAATTCAATGGTTGGAAGCCCCAGTTTCAAAAATCGCACAACAAATTTTATAAGTTTTTAGCAATGTGAAGGCAGAATCCCCAAATTCGAGGTAAATCACTACTGTTACGTAACACGGCATGCCTCGCGCTCGCCGTGTCGAAACACAGCCAGCACGCATCGTACCTGCGTTCATTATCCAACATTAATCACTCGCTAATGTAACAGGAGCCGGTGGTAATGGCCGCCTCCTGGCGAACAATTACCTCGCTGCGAAGCGCCGCCGCACATCCATCTAGCTGCACTCTCGTTTAGTGAAAGTGCAATCAGAGGTACGATGTAGTGTACAGTGCCCCTTCATATATCATTGGAAAATCCTCATGTACTGTATAATCCCACCTCATGAACATGAGATCCCACGCTGTTGGACCGGCGCCTCACACTCACACGGCACATCATTTTTAACCGACTTAAAAAAAGGAGGAGGTTCTCAATACGACGGGTATGTTTTTTATATGTTTGTAACCTCATAACTTTTGACTGGGTGAACAGATTTAGATGATTCTTTTTTATTTAAAAGCTGATGCTTCCGGTGTGGTCCCACTTTAATTTGGTCCAGTTCTGACAATGGCAACCATGATAAAATGATATAAATCTTAAATTTGCCTTAATAAAAGTAGATTTTAGGGCAATTGAAGTCGTTTTCCAGTTCATTTTTGTTGCTGTGTGAAACAAAGGTGTCGCGGTGTTCGAGTACGAGCATGATGCAAGGTGTCCTGCGCGCAACACCATGCGGTGCGCGGGAGTCGATACACGGCGCGGGGGGAGGGTGACTCCCGCGACACCTCCACAACGCTTACATTAGACGTGCTGTTCTCGATGCTCCACTTCAGTTATCATTTATTTTCACAGCAATACAAGAATAGGTTGACCTTGTAATAGATTCCAACTCAAATATTATAGGAAGAACCAATTGCGTCGCTTTTCGTGTATCTGTCGCAACCGTACCATACAGTACCATCCCACCATCACTGATGTGGTGTAAGGTACGGTGTGTTGTGAACACTTGCGTGTGCGCAGCTGGCGGCTGAGTACACGCCGATAGTCGCTGTCGATGACTATCTGCGGCGGGCGATAGTAGACAAACAAATTATGATCTGTGGGCAGTACTGGCGCGGGTATTCTGGTCTTGAAGGTACGTCAAATTGAACGGTACTTTCCAGTTTGAGGTGGCATTAAACAGGACCTACTTACTTATTTGATAACGTTTATATTTTAATCAGTGCAGGGTCGTGCTCCTACTAATCTTTAAGATCATAAAAGTAAGTCTGGAGTCTTCTGCATCATATGTCACGATAGACAGAAGCTGCTGCCGGACTCCTAAAGCAGTAAGAGCTAAAGTCGCCTTATTGACACCCACTGGGAGGTGTTGTATGCACATTGTGTTGAGTTTGTTTCCCGCTGCTCTGCGCACGCGCATGGTTCCACGAGACTTGCTGGAACCATCACCACAACAGATCTAGCTTCACCGCTGGATGGACACCGGAGCACCACTACTCTTGTCTGTCGCTATCCGTGCGCGGCTGATACCCCTTCTTCCCGGACTTCACATGCCTGTTCAAGACATGCAGGTTTCCTGACCGATAATGTACTTGAATTGAAAAACAACTCATAGGTACACGTCTGGATTCGAACCCGGAACCCTCAGATTGAGAGTCCGCGCCTTATCCCTTGCGCCACCGACGCTTGTTTAAGTTATTCAATCCAAATGCCTATAATTAATTTCGGATGACTCCATAGTGTAATGCTAAAGATGTATACATCTCGATATACTCAAAAAAACATAGCCTTACTTCTGGCGCATTTGGGTAACAATACGAGTTCAATCCTACGTAACAGCACCACATAAAAACTAACCAACCAAATAAAATAAAAATCAAGTCAGATTTAAAAAATCATGGTTGAATGAATGCGAACAACAATAACAACAACAACACAATACTTCGACTTCAAGCAATGCTGCGCCCCGCGCTGCTCGCGCTTGCTAGTGAGTGCATTTCACGATAACCTTGCACCGCACCGGCACCGGCATCGTGACGTCACGTCGCCCCGCGCACCCCCGACACCTTATCTCCTCTCGAGTGAGTGCAGCGACGACACGAGTACAACGCGCTATTTACGTAATCGGCTAGTTCTCCAGCTAGATATTACCAGTAGCACGTCACTCCGCACTCGACGAGGCGGAGGTCAGAACCTCAGTTGCATTCAAACATGACAAACACTTCGCTCATTTGATTTTATGATTTAAAGCAGAGGGTTCTGCTCCCAACTACAATGCAGAAAATGACAAATACACAATTATTTGAGGTGGTATTTTAATAACTCAACCAAGTAGAAGCCTTTCGTTTCGCTTCCACTTCCAAAGACAGTTTCCCTATCAACGACTGTCTACCATGAAACCAATTACTTTTATTATTTATAGCAAAAGTTAAATAAAAGAAGATACACAGTTTGGACCAGTGAGTGCACCTTTAGTGACCCTGGCTATAATTTGAGATTGTGATTGTGTGTGTGTGTGTGTGTGTTTGTGTTGATTTATTTTAAACTGCATTATCGTTTGATTGGTGTAGTTATTTTTAAAATAAAATATGGTGTGTATTAGTACAACGTGGCTCAGGGAGCAATGCAGTCGAGAGACGGCAGCGTCACCAACATTACATGAGCGGTGAGTGTTCAATCACTGGCGATGATCACGTGAACATTATCGAAGACCGTATCGAAGTTCTGTGCCGTGACAAAGACACAATGCCACTCTCGTCCGTCCGTCCGCGGACACCCACGCCACATCCATGACGTGGCACCCTCTCATTGAACAAGGCTACACAAATGTTTTTCTACTTCCAACGTTTTCTTATTGTCATTGTTTTTAATTATATACAAAGCAGGGATCTCTAAAAAGTAGGAGTGCCCTAAAGCCCTTCCATCCCACGCCCTGACAACTTGACGATGTGTTGAGTCGTAACGGCTGCGCGGGCGCACCGCTACACTCCGGAGCGAGTTCACGGCGAACAGAGCAACGGAATGTAAATAGAGCAGTTTGTAGATTACACTACATAACTATTAATTTGTCAAAACCGCTCAGGAAGTATGAAATTGGCTTGGACTCGACTCAATCTTGAGTACGATCTATTAATACGGATCTAAAGAAGCTTATTTTGAAATCGGAACTTCGGGACGTCATAAATAATGTCACCGCGCAAACATGAGACGCGAGCGCGGGCGATGCGTGAGGATGACATTAGGATGCGGGGCGCGGGCGATGTCGCTGCTGGAACGATTTCCGTCGACGAAGACCGGCGCGCGCGCACGTCACGGAGGAAACGTGCACGAAATTAATTGTATACGGGCAGCGTCGCGTGGAGGAAGTGACCGGGAAACACGACCGACGTGTTTACATCCAAGACACATCAGGGACGTAGGGATACAGCAACTAAAGTAATGCATGACAGAAAGATAAATAGAAAATAAGAGAGAAACAATGGATGAGTCTTATGGAAAAAAAACAGTGGGTAACGATTGGTCCCTCCCTTTACTGGTACCTAATCATCTTTCCGTGGGCCAAGCAACCTGCACATCAGGTAGAAAGTCATCGATGCGTGCTTAGCAAACATGTCTCATGCAGTACTAGCAGCGACACGCTCGTAGTCTCTCCGATGGAGCGCATTCGAAGCGAAGTGACCCGTCAGAGAACCAAAGTGACCGACACAGCTCTACGTATTAGCAAGCTAAAGTGTCAGTGGGTCGGTCATATTTGCCGAAGGACAGACAGTCGCTGGAGCAGACGAGTCCTCGAGTGGAGACCACGTCTAGGCAAACGTAGTAGGACGTAGCCGGGTGGGAAGATGACTGACGCAGGGTAGCCGGACGTGAAATGATGACAGCAGCGATGCAGCCCTAGTAAACCCCTAGACACAGTGTCCTGGAGTATTTGTCCAGCAAAGGAATACATCATCATCATCAACAGCCTACATATGTCCCCACTGCAGGGGCTCAGGTCTACTCTACAGAGAAAAAGACTATATACTTCTCTCAGATCTAGCAATATCTAATATGTCACGGATATCTCCGGATATTACATAACAATAGGTAGTAATAAGACGTCGGAATTTCATTATTCTTGTTCACAAGTGAGATTTGGTTTTGCTTCGGTCGGCTGAGGTTTGTGTCCTCTCACAAGGTTGTCACTCATACTTATTACGTTTTTAATGCATGATCGTTATCAATGGTCAACTTGTGAGAAAACGTGTTTTACTCAGCGCACGTGCTGGCAAGGATCCGTAACACACTGCTGTAAGGGATTATATTACCCGAATATAAGTGTTTCAGAACATTGTACTGCGGTCATCCACTAGCCGGTGCTTATCAATCAAATACAGTAAATAAAAGCCCATTTGTTGTGGTGATGTGTGAGGAGGGTTCATCAGTATGTCATCAGTCATCTCATGTAGACTTATGTATGCATCTGATAATGAAAAACCGACCTAACCCGACCCGGTGAGTGATTAGGGAATCGAATAGAAGACAACCGTCCTTGACAACCAACAATGTTGAACAACAGATGACAACACAATATGATAATGAATAAATGAATGACTGAGCAGTTTCCCACGACGACGCGACGCGACGCGACTGCAGCTGGGAGGAGGCCGCGTCAATGTCATCCGGCCGGCGGCGGTAGTGGCGCTCTAGCATGCATGATGCAGACCAACATTGACACAAAACGCGGGCGTCGACCAACCCGATTCATCAGAGACACTGCCCACTCATGTCCGTCCCCATGTGCCCCCATACACTCACACCACGCCATTTACACGCTCAGCTGACCAGTGGTTAGTGAAAGCTGATGCAGAGAGGGATAGGGAAATATTAAACAGACAAGCTGGAAACTACTAGAAATAGTAGAATTCACATGCAAAATTGTAATACTTACTTAACAATGTGAAAATATATATGTATGGAAAGTAGAGGCCGACCGAAACCGAAACTGAATATTCAATCTCATAGCAAACAAAAACGAGAAGGCAATCTGTATGTCCCAAAAAAAATTTCATATAGGATTCAATCCACACTGTTCATAAAATAGTAATACAAAATGCGCGTCGTATATTGCGGGTGTGCATAGAAATTAATAGAAGGTACGAGAATGTAGTGAACCACTCTAGGAGAGGAAGTATTGGGAATGTAAATGTCATGTATCAAGTACATACACTTACCTAGAGAAGATTTTGGAGAACAGTTTATGAAGAAGTGGCCGCGGTGAGGAGGTGAAGGGGGCATGAGTGGGGGGGTGGTTGGTTGTGCAGTTAACATGTCGACCAATAAACCAGAACAATGGGCGCGCGGCGCGATCACGGAGAACCGGCGATTATGTAAAGTAACGACGGAGGCAAGGTGACGGGCGGCGGCGCCTGCGCACGGGTGCACGTACTCGATCGTCGCGGACCACACTGACCCACTGCTGGGATGAAGGACAGCTCACTGCCACAGTGCTGACAAAACTGTTTACCTGTTTTTGGAAATAACTATCTCAATGCTCAATGCTGTATCCGCAGATTGATGTTTAATGCATATATTTGAATTGGGTGTGGTGAAGAGGGAACACTATGAAACTGAGCCTGTCCTAGATCACTGTTTCACGATACTTATTTTATTTTACCATGTTATTTATTATACCTCTACAATAGCACTACACAACTACAGCGTCTATGAAACTGGAGTGCGGGTAGACAAGGTCAAGTGTGTGACGCAGCAACAAACAAGTCACCCGATCACCCGATTTGTGTGTTTGTGCAGTGTAATGGCGTCAGTTTAGTTTATCTGTGACTGACCCGCGGCGCGGCGCGGCTGTGCGCAGGCGCAGGGTCACGTATGCACAACAAACACTAAATATGCATACTCAGTTGTTAAGTTGCATTTTAGCGCGTCATCATATTGTGACCTCATTCTGACAAAACAATGCGTACTGTGGTGCATAAACAGAAGTATATTTACCAGCCATTATATGTATAACCCAGAAATTATAGTACGAGTATGTATCATGTTTGCTTGTTGCAGAGGGTCGGGCAGGTGCCGGCGGTGCGCGGCTGTAACGCGCAGCATGCACACCGCGACGGGAAGGATGTTTCGCTAATTCTGGAAGGTGCGCGTGCGCTCGAATTAGTACACACAACATTATTGCATATCCAAAGACCACGCGCAGGTAAATCTGTATAAATAATTGTGTCCATTCAGTGGGCGGCAAGCATCGTCTGACAACATATCCAATCCAAGGGAGTTGTCCAGACAGACATCCTTTCTCTCCCATAGTCTGTCTGGACAATTGTCCCCTAACATCCATCCTATAGCCCAGATATTTATTACGTATCGCAAATAGTCCTCGTACTTCGCCGGGGTCTCTGGGCGTGTCTCGCTGTTCATACGTACAGAGAGAACTCTGGATAAGTGACATATACCCTGTTGGATCTGTGACCTCATGCAAGAGGTTCAAGTATTTCATGACAAAGAAATGGCTCATACAGGAAGTAACATGGAAACGAAAATAAAATATATCTAAAATTGACAACAGAGTGTGTAACTGTCCGTGGTACTAAGTTGTTATTAAGTTTACAATTTGCTCTAGATTAACTAACAGCCATAAACATGTTATAGATGATGCCGACGCCCGGTAACACCGCACACTCGTACCTCCTAAACTATCTATTACCTAACACTCATCAACGAGGCCCGACCCGCGACCTACAACCAGAAAACGGAAAACGAGTGTAACTATATGCACAGAGACAGAAATATGACGGTTACAGTATACAGCCACGCCTTGTGTGTCTTATAAAATGATTTATTTCTTATGATCTCTGCGTCAATCGATTGGTCAGAATAAAGCAAAGGACGGCTGTCAGACGAATACAGAGATTTTCAATGCTCAGGAAGAGCAACTCCCATAGATATTCCGCTGTTCTCAGAATGCTCGGGGCTTGAGTTGAATGTGTCTGCAGACCAACGCACGCGTGACTGTCCCCCGCCAACTGCCGGCAGAGCGACACACTCTTGACACAGTCACGACGACGTTAACGACCAATTAATATGTTCTCAGACCTCATTATTTATTAATGTATATCGGAAGCCGCGGCACAACCTACAACACGGTCAAAGCTTTCCTAGCGAAATAATCTAAGGAATGCGCGGTATTTAGAGATTGCTGTCCGATATAAACTTGAGGAATATATAATTGTTACTTTCATTTTTAGTTTATAACACTTTCAATGTCTGATCCTCCTCCAGTTCACAATGTCAAAAGAAGATTGGGCCGAATTTTACAATGCAGTCGTATGGAACTGTTTTTAAAACATAATTTATAAAAGCTGGTCAAGTGAAACATTACAAAAGCAAAGAACTGCTGAAGATGCCAAAGAGCAATGACTGATGACCGCGGGTTGGCTGACCGTCAACTTTCCTTAGAAGATATTGACTTATCACCTCATATATGGGTTTCCGAAACGTAAATTGCTACCGTTGTTGATAAAGCCAATACTCTATAACGCCGGTGTTGCTCTGCGTCACACAAAAGGCAGTAGCTAATTGACTAATTGTGAGTAATGAGTAATCATGTTGTTCTGTTGTGAACGCGGGCTGGAGGAGGTGTGGAGCCCTGCGCCGTCACTGCTGCGGTTGAGTAACCTGGCATCTGTAACGCGGCACACTTAGATGCACTGTTCGATAGATGATATCTCTAATAACACGTTAATTACACTGATTTGTCAGAAGGTTACGCAAGGCTCGCGGTACCCTCGCTCGGCGGGTACTGACCACGCGCCCGCTCATTGCGTCACAAGGACCTGTAGCGTAGGGGATTTGAAATAAACATTATGCTTGGCACGCGGGTTGGTGATCGCACTGATTTTGTTGATATGCGGTGGTCCTGTTGTATACAACAATACATCATCACTTGTATTACACTGTGCAGTGTGCGGGGCGGGAGGTAGGTAGGGAGGGAGCGACGCGAGGAATGTCAGCTATTTAAACAACTTACTAACTGCGCTAATTAACCTCCAGTTAAACTATCGTTAACTATGGGTTGTAAGAATGCTCCAAAAGTTAAGCAATTTTAAAAGTTTAGTTGTAAAAGGCCGTGAGTCAGTTGCAAGTAGTGGATAGTTGTTGCACATTGGTGCAGTGTGCGAAGGTTACCAACACTTGCTATGCTGAAAGGGTTTTTAATTCTACAATTTTTTAAATGTATGATGGGTTTTGCACTTGTCCTTCATCTCACCTGCCAGCAAGTGACGATGAGGCCGTTGGATGCTAGGCTAGACTCAATCTAATGCGGCGCTGGCCCTGCTACTTTTCATACCGGAACACAACAGTGCTATTAACTCTTCTATTTGGCGGCAGACTTAGGTAACATGGTGGTAGCTAGCCACGCGCACATGCCCCACCACGAACCAAACCGAGTACCGATAGGTACTGTACTGGGTAGGTACACTGGGAATCGAACCCGGCACCTCCGCATTTGTCCAACATTTAGCCATTAGGCCACAGATGCCGGCTAAAAATGAAATGTCAATAATTGTATTCTGGTAGGTATTTAGCTCTAGAGAGGGCCATCCCATGTCTTCCCGTGGATGTCGTCAAAGGCGACGGGAATAGTCCTTAGAGATGGATATCTAGAGGTACTTGTCTTGTGGAGTGTTCGACGTGGCGATCTGTCGGAGGCTTAGATCCATCAGTGGACTTACAGCTCATGATCAGCTCAATATCACAATCATCCTGTCAGCGTGATACATGCAGGAGGGAGAGACCCGTGCCGTGACATGTCCAGCTGTGGTCTACTGCAGGAGCGGTTCGTTATCACAATCAGTACACAGCAAGTACGTACGCCACCCCGGCAAGTGACCTCATATATTTAATGAAGCAACTGACCGTTTGTGCTCCCGGGCGTCCAACACACCCTCGACGTGCTGCAGTACTGTACACACACACACACACACACACACACACACACACACACACACACACACACACACACACACACACACACACACACACACACACACACACACACACACACACACACACACACACACACACACACACACACACACACACACACACACACACACACACACACACACACACACACACACACACACACACACACACACACACACACACACACACACACACACACACACACACACACACACACACACACACACACACACACACACACACACACACACACACACACACACACACACACACACACACACACACACACACACACACACACACACACACACACACACACACACACACACACACACACACACACACACACACACACACACACACACACACACACACACACACACACACACACACACACACACACACACACACACACACACACACACACACACACACACACACACACACACACACACACACACACACACACACACACACACACACACACACACACACACACACACACACACACACACACACACACACACACACACACACACACACACACACACACACACACACACACACACACACACACACACACACACACACACACACACACACACACACACACACACACACACACACACACACACACACACACACACACACACACACACACACACACACACACACACACACACACACACACACACACACACACACACACACACACACACACACACACACACACACACACACACACACACACACACACACACACACACACACACACACACACACACACACACACACACACACACACACACACACACACACACACACACACACACACACACACACACACACACACACACACACACACACACACACACACACACACACACACACACACACACACACACACACACACACACACACACACACACACACACACACACACACACACACACACACACACACACACACACACACACACACACACACACACACACACACACACACACACACACACACACACACACACACACACACACACACACACACACACACACACACACACACACACACACACACACACACACACACACACACACACACACACACACACACACACACACACACACACACACACACACACACACACACACACACACACACACACACACACACACACACACACACACACACACACACACACACACACACACACACACACACACACACACACACACACACACACACACACACACACACACACACACACACACACACACACACACACACACACACACACACACACACACACACACACACACACACACACACACACACACACACACACACACACACACACACACACACACACACACACACACACACACACACACACACACACACACACACACACACACACACACACACACACACACACACACACACACACACACACACACACACACACACACACACACACACACACACACACACACACACACACACACACACAGTTGATGTGTCAATATTGTTGTATAGTTTGCGAGTCGGAGCGCGTTTGTTTATTGCACTTCACTGTTTGGGTGACGTCGTGTCGTCGCAGGCGGCGGGCGGCGGGCGGGCGCGGGAGAGAGACGGCGTGCACGGCCGGCGAGCGCGACCACTCGATCCACAATGCAGGCACTCAGCACCACTAACCTACGATAACAACCAACCAATACAACAATATTTTTTACACGGTAGGACATATTTGGGCAGTAAAAAGGAAGCGGCAATGCCCCGGACCCCCAGTTGCGGATGATTAGGCCGCTGTAGCTTTACACTTTCTAAAGCGACCTAATTTTATAACTTGGTCAAAAGTATTATTTTTTGGATTCCGTCCCTCAAAAGAAAAAATGAACCCTTATAGGTTCACTTTGTTGTCCGTCTGTCTGTCTGTGTGTCTATCAAGACCCTTTTTCTTAGGAACGCATAGAGGTATCAAGTTGAAATTAATATCGAACGTCTGCAGTCCCTTGGAGCTGTGAAAAAATGAAGGGTCTAGGTCAACGCAATTTTCGACGTTGTTTATACAAACATATTGTAGCTAAGTTGAGATAACTGTTTAGTTATCTTACGCTGGACAGGAGGGTCTCGGGACCGGTCACTGTGTCGATCCATGGGCACCGTGGCTGACCATGGACCAGTTCAGCGGTGGAGGTATCCCGGCTGATTATATGACGTACGCAAAAGTGGCGGCAGCAATTGCCATTTTTGGATATGTACACTTTTAATGTCATTTTCAGAAAAACATCAATGCGAAAAACGGTTCCAAGGGTTTATACAAGAAATTAGGATCTGATTCCTGTTATAGTTCGTATTCAAAGAGTCTCTCTAGCTGAAAAATCTTGTATTTACGTGTGTCATTGTGTTAGGATTTATGTGATCTTGTCTGTCCACGTGTCACTCACACCCCGCCCGTATGTTTACAAGACCCACTGAACCCATTTATGAATTGCTGTCCCAGATTGATGTGAACAGCGCTGACGTAAGTTTCTTTTGAGCTTTCCGAGCGCTGCGGCTCCGTGTGGTGTTGATGGCCGCGAGCGAAGCGACGCTGGCGCGCTGACACGACGGCGAACGACCCTCTGGTTTACATCGGAAATCTTCAGATTCTAGCCCGGTAACAATGTTAGGGTGATAGTTTTATGGCGCTAGATAACGCTGGGATCACATTAACCAATGAAGCTTACTATACCTCCTACCTCAATATATCTTACAAAGTTGAAAATATAGTACAACATACTATTTACATAACTAAATGTAAATTAAGACACATGTTTATTTGATTATGGCAATGATGACGAGGTTCGTGCTATCGTTATATACGACATTTTGTTTCAACATTGTATTTTAATAAACTAGACTAACTTAGAAGCTATTATTTATATGTTAACTACAAAGTAAACTATCTACCAATTTAGCTGAATTTTTTTGTGGAACAAGGTTTTAAAACCAAATTAGATATGTGCAGTATTCGTGCAAGAAACTCTTCGTTCCTAGATTTCCCAAGTCCATAGATGACACGAGTATTCGGGAATATGTAGAGTAGACACTTGTTCGCGTTCGGAACTGGGGCGCGTTTGGTGCACTGCGGCGCATCATAAGGACTCGACCGAGAGCATCGCCGGCGCCGGCTGCCGACAGCGGCCCTCCACGAGACTCTTATTCATGACATGATATTGATTGACCACTGGACGAGAACAATACCAGATTATTGTAAAAATCCTGAGTTCCCAATACTTAGAATTTAGCGAGTAATACATTGTAGCTAGTTTCCGGATCATTGCAATGATCCTAGTTCTTGACATGATGTTCTCAAGTCATCAGTCACCGTCATCATGTGCCGTGAGCCACTATTGGATAAACATATCTCTAGTTTCCTAAGCAACAAGGATACCGGATGACGTCAGCAAAGAAATCCGTGAGAGACCAGACACCTTAAGAGGCTATGTTGGTAAGACCACGTGGTCGGTTTCAAGGTTAAATTGTTTTGTAGCTGTCCCTCTCCGAGCCCTATCCTACCCGAGCGCGTACGGTGAGACAGCATACATTATGCGATGTTATCCACCCGTTATTTGGATGTTTCGTAGTCCAGGGATCATTTGAAGGATACAGTAAATTATGTAACCATTTTTTTAATACAGTATACTAATGAAATTTCAGATGTCGGTGGTTTTTCCAAATTGTTCTAAATTGATTCATACTCTTGTAAATCAGGTTCAAAGTTGGGGCTTTTTATTACCGAAAAATACAATACTTTGACGCCCTGTAACTCTGGAAGTATATATTTAAACGAAAATCTGACTCACCACCGACACAGATATTTGTTTCTAGATTGTGTCTTGAAAATTTCATAGATTTTCATAGCTTAATACTCAAAATATGACTGGACTACGTTTGTATGGGCGCTTTGACAACAGCATAGCCTCTTAAAATAGGACAAAAACCATTCAGTAATTAGTGGTTCTTGTCTTGGTAGTCAATGGTTGGTGCACCGCGGATCGTCCCAAGTGCATATTTTTGTGAGGTATTTTGTTCGCGACCCGCACCGACCTGCAAGTTTTTTTTTGCATGTATGTTACGCGATAACTCCGCCAGTCGTGAACCAATTTCGATGAATTCTTTAGTTGGTTTTGTAGTACATACTCCAGAGGTAGTCTCATGTATATTTTGTCAAAATTGGTTATGCGCTTTTTGAGAAAATCAACAAGAACCAAACATATACTCAGATAATTCTACCTCTAAGGGTGAACATTTTTAAGGCAATTGAAGTCGGTTTTTAGTTCTTTTTGAGCGTGTTAATTATAAATAATCATTTTGTAGAACACACAATAAGACATTAGTCTTTATATGGTCTTTATTAACGTGCCTGACGACAGCTAAGTAATGACATGCAGGAATTGAATAAAAATAATGTGTGTGAAAACAATAATTTCGAATGAGATGACAACGCAACAGAGAGCTAGTGATACCGTGATAGTAATGCTGTTATCTAGAGATCTAGTTTCTATGATCAGAGCGTTGTGATCTCTGTTGGTGGGGGTGGGTGTGGGGAGGTCACCACGCACGGCACGGGGCACGGCAGTGACCTCAATTGTTCACTTCCTCTGCTCTAGTTGCTCAGAACTGGATCTGTCCTACACTTACTTGATAAGGTGTCGGATGGCGCGCGGCTGCCACTGACAAGTGTGTCGACCCGGCAAATGTTCATGGTATTATTATTACGTGGACTCGACGGACTGACAAAAGAGATATAGATGAACTCTTATCTTATCGTGTAGGTTTTAAAGTCTATGACCGACCTCACACACCCTAGTGTCAGAGTTGTCGATCCGCCACAGTCCTCTGACATGTCTCATGTAGCTACTACCTGTCGTATATAGTAACCGGTGACAACGGAGCACGGAATCATCTTACTGTTCAGACAATCAGGTGATTCAGTCTGCAATGTATGTATGTCCTAACCAAACCAGGGAAAGTCTCATAAAGTGATTATTGACATTGTCCCCACCGGGAAACAAACCGGGGCCTTCCGCGTGTGATGCGCGTCATAAGTAACACTCACTACTGCGCCACGGAGGCCGTTGAAAAATGATTGGATGAGAGGACTATTTCATCACATTATGAACAGTTTCATGTTATTTATAAGATCTAATTGCTATGTTGTGCTGCAGCAGTTTTGTAACATATGCATATCTGTAATACAATATGTTTCCTGACTTTGTCAGGGAAAATACTGCTTCTATGACAGTAAATAATACTGTATGAAACTGCATAATATTAAATTACTCGTATTGTTTGCCCTTATTTAAATTTCCAACAATCTGAGCGCCATGTATTTCCATCCATTCCATCGTGACACAGCACACCGCGGGAAGAGTGCGCCCGCATGCTGTCAACAACTTCCGCGTCGGTAGCACCTGTGTGTGGTCTACCAGACTATACCTATGAGTATATTGAGATGATTGATGAGATGACTTGTGAATTATTTAATAACAAAATCATTAACATTGTAATTGACATGCGATGTAAACAAATTTTTTAACAATTACTTGTAAATTCCTTATCAGATATGTTTATAATATTTTCACACTTGTGTTCAGGTTAAGTACATGGAACTAATTGAAATTACTATCTAAACATCGTGTAAAAAACGATGTACGTAGCAAATAAATTTTTTCTTTCTTTCTTTCTATACCTCTATCGCTAGCTCGCTCAGAGGAGTCGACACGTTGCATCCCATTCAGTAGCGACAGCGTGAACACTAGACGCACCCGGTGGTCGCTGTCAGGTCGGTGGTAGCACAGACCACGACCTAATATTGTTGTTCCTTTATGTTTAGTGTAGTGTTGTGTTTCGGTGACGGATGGGTACACGTGCATCATGCCGCGTCTTGGTCACTGTCACCACCAGGTGCGTTGATAGCCTCCCGGATAGCAGCAGTACCCACCCGTGACAGCTAGCCCAGGATATTGTTTCTGTTTTATTTATTGCGCAATGTTTGTAAATTGCCATAAGTGATCTTTGTTTGGAATAAATCAATATTATAAAGACGCAATTGTGTCACTGTGGGTGTGCGTGGGCGCACGTGGTAGTTAATTGTTGTGGTCATTTTAGCTGTCGTTCTGCGTGAGATGTGATGCGAGCCAGGATTTACGTATCTGTTTATATGATGGCAGTACAGGCAGTACAGGTGGCATACAGAGTATGAAGTATTGTTGTTACAATTTAAATCTAAAAATAGGTTTATATTTCTGGTTTTAGTACTAATAAAATTAAAATAAAAAATGTTTTATTTTATAATCTTATAACTTTTAAATATTGAAATATTTGTGTTTGGTAGATTCGCTCTTCCAGATTCAGTTTCAGATTCTAATAACCGTCGACTGTCTGCTCTATTATAGAACTTACCTAAAGCCGTATTCAGGTGACATATGCATTTAAAATTAAAGTTTTTAGCTAGGTATTTAGATTATGTTTAGTAAAGATTCCCACAATATTTATACATCGCATTCGCTCATAGCGAAAACACTATACAGTTTATGAGAAAACACATTTTGATAACTACCAGGCACAGGGTGCTCTGTGCTGCCAGGCCGTGCAATAATCAGTATTATGAAATGAATGTGTTATCTATCGTTCATTACGCATCAGTACATTTGGTGAAAACTGCATTACATGTAGCATGTCTATCAGGTGGTTGTCTGGGAGTGGAGTCTGTACTCTGCGCTAGTACATGGTAACTGATCTTGCATTTCCTGGTGCAAATTAATGTAGTACATATGTACAAGTAAATATAAAATACATACGATGGGCGGGGCGGGCGTGTGTGTGGGGGGGTGTACCGTCGTTGACGGGCTGTGCTGGCTACGACGCGTATACTCGTAGCTACCTCGTTTGTTAATGATTTGTTATGATAATTATGCATTAGTAATATTAGATATAAATATGGTAAGAAATTCTTGTCAATTACCCAACAGTCGGTCGCTATAACAACGGCTATAAATATTACATTCCACTCAAATGACAGGGTAAGCTGGCACGGCACAGCAAGGCTGCGTGATTGATTTTTTCGTTGCCGCATGTCCGCGACGATCTCGGAGGCTTGCACCGTCGTCGCCGGGCCTGCCGCCTCGCGTGCTCCCGACCGACCCCTCGCAGCACCAGTGACCTGGTTATGTCAACCATCTCAGGTTGTCTGGAGCATGTCCAGTCGATCCTAAAGTCATCATCTTCCTGCCCTTCTATCATCACAATATCATTATTCACACAATACATGCATATCCTCTTAGGGCTTCCTCTACCAACACCCTAAATAATTACACAACTGGTAACTTTATTTTTTTGATCTTTATTACGATCGCCGTATCCCCATGATATCCCGTCGTGGGCTCGAGGATGTCGTCAGGGTGGAGAATGGTCCGCGGCGTCTACCGATATATCGATAACTAGCTATTGCACGCAACTTTGTCCACATGTACTTCAGAAACCATCCCACAGGAATTACGTGTTCCTACATAAAAAAAGTAGACTATGTTCTTTTCCGAGCCCAGGCGTTAGGGTCACAATGACTTACTTTTTGTAAAAGGATACTTGTGGGTCTAAAAAAGGACATTGTCTACTTTTTATCCCAGTCGAGCGAAAAGTTTCTTTGGGATACATTCCGAAGTCCACGCGGACGGAGACGCTGACAAAAGCTACTATTATAGAATTAGTGTAGTTTTCTGTTCCAAGGCACAGCGCCATCTATTTTCAAATGTAAACGCTTGATTGACAAGATAAGAGGATACCCTCATTAAAAGATATGGGTGAACGCTCTGAGTAAACACTGATGAGCGAGCACCAAACGAAGTGCAAGGAGTTATACAATAATTATTATGTTAAACAAGTGAAAAGCCATTACAAAACATTATAAACGTGTAAAATCTACGTGTATCCAAATCTTGATCCAAATAGTTCTCTGACGTTTCGCTTTACTTCAGCTGCTTTATGCTAAAACTGGAAGGATACAGACGATACCCTTCCCCGAAACTATAATGCGCTTTCTCTTTTATGTTGTCAATCATTTCTAAAATGGAGTGTAAAATGTCGGCTAAAACTGACAGTAGCTGTCAACTGTCACTGTCAATATTTCCACCGACAAGCCGTGCAAGTGCCGAGCATGGAAGTCACATATTATATTAAAAACAAATAATTTTCACTGTAATAACCACGAAGCACTCTCCTAAACTCTAGCCCACAATGTTCGCCAAACCATACAGACCGAAGTCCAACAACACACTAAAGAATACCGAGAAGTATGACGGTTTGAATTGTGTAAACAAAGACAGATTCCGTCCTCATCGTGTTTTTAACACTAAATATCTGTAATTTCTAGGAAGCAGCTTGTAGAGAGTATTAAGAAACATTTCCCGTCCGCTCCGGAGGATAAAATCAAGGAGTTAGTGCCGAACAAGTCTGCGACGACGTGCATGAAGGTGGTGCTGCACTCTAACGAGACGGTATGCGTGTACGCAGTGGACGGGGTGCCGGTGGTGATCGAGACGGAGCGGGGGCTGGTGCCCACCGTGTGCGCGCTCTGGAGGGTCCCCGACCTGCTGCCGACCCTCGTCATACACTCTCCAGTGTTAGCGAAGGTGCATTTTTCATTTTTTGCGCTTCACCCGTATATGACATCCTTTAGTGTTGCCCTACACTACAACATCCGAATGATTATTTTTCCATATTTCAAGTTCAAGTTCCTAGGCCAAGTGGTTTGGGCACAAAATCTCAGCTGATGTTAAATGTGTACAGCCAGGGAGTGGAACATATTACTAAGGTCACAAAGCGACATTCTGGCTGTCTTTAAGTGTTATACTAAACGGTCACCTCATAGCATTGATTTAATTCCAGTTTAAAAAAGGCAGACTGTTGTTGTACTTATAAATGCCTTGTTGTACTTATAAATGCCTATAACCTGTAGTTGATATTAAAGTTTCTTTAGACTGTTAAGTATTTGCTGTTTTTAAACTGGTGAACACCCTGTGATGAGATGTCATCTGGTAGCTTGTTCCACACTCTGCTCAGAATGTGTGTGTGAGGGTTGTTGTTTGAGTAGATGGTTTGGAGTTGTTCTTGTTAACCAACCATTGGTGTCATTTCTAAAGACTTTCTGCAGGTCCTGTGTTTCATTAAGTCAGTCTAAGATTTAGTAATTTCTATTTCAATCAGATCTTCCATGTTCTCTGCACTTTTTAAGAGGAGTTATTTTTAGCAAAGAAAGTTACACTTTACTTTTTTAAGGTTCTGTACCTTAAAAGGAGAAAAGAACCCTTATAGGATGATGTTTAGTCTGTTTGTCTGTCATATGCCATTTTTCTGGAACGCACAGAGGTACGAAGTTGAAATTAATAATTTTTTAATACTCAAGTCTGCAGTCCCTTGAATCTGTCAAAAAAAAAACTTCTAGGCTGACGCCAGAAAAAAAACAGGGTTGTTAAAGCCACATTTTTAAACCATCTCCTTAGAAAATGCTAGGAATAAAAAACCTATAGGTTACTTCCCGTTGACCTAGACTCCTGAACAGCAAGAAGCAAGGTCTTACAGCACAACCATATGAATAAATCTGAATTTGCCTTTCAATTGGACTTAAATTTTCGATAAAGTATTGTTGAGTATATATTAACTTACCTATTATTAATGTTTTTCATATTCCTTACAGAATATAAGGTATGCAGACAATGGACATTTTAAGCATCATTTCTGATGTAAAGATTCCACAGGCTTGAAATATATGAACACGGGACTAGTGTTTATTTATCTAGGGAGACCAGCAGCGTGTTACTGTACATATGTGTGTTGCATTGCATGCAGGTAGCTGGTGGTGCTCCCCTGTACCTGCCCGGGGTGGTGACAGGCCCGGGGCTGCCTGTGTTCCGTGCGGGGAGCCTGGTGGCCGCGTGCACGCAGGACAACCGTGCCGCGGGGCTCGTGGGGCGAGCGCTCATGTCCAGCGGGGACATGCTCGCCAGGGACACGTCAGTACAATACACTGTTATATACAGAGTATATGCTGATTGTGAGTACTTCTGCACTGAATTAAATCTAATAATGATTGTTTCCAGCGGGGTGTGCGTGGAAACGCTGCACGTGTTGGGGGACCTGCTGTGCAAAGAGCCCAAGTTCAGTGGAATGGAGCGCCCGGCGCTGGGGCCCCCGCCGGAGACCTGCGGGACGGAGCCCCCGGCGCTGCAGCTGGCAAATGACATCGGACGGGTTAGTAGAGCTCAGATAAAATATCCTTCATCAGCACAACCACGGCCTCCGTGGCGCAGTTAGCTGAGGGTTTGACACACAGCAACACACTCAGTTCCCGGGTTCGATCACTTTGTGATACTTTCCACAGTTGTTTGGTTAGGACATACATTTCCGGCTGAATCACCTGATTGTCTAGACTGAACAGTGCTATGATTCCGTGCTTCGTTAGTCACGTTAATCCATTGTTACCGGTTACTATCTACGACAGGCAGTAGCTACATGAGACGTGGCAGAGGACTGTGGCGGATCAACAACTATGACACTAGGGTGTGTGAGGAAATTTTGAGCTAATTCTAAAACCATTTAGCTTTAAACATGAATATAATTGTTTCGGAATTTTCTCAGTAGAAATTTCAGAGAGTTATGTCATAAAATCTCGTAAATAAAGTCACGCATTTGCTTCTACAATTTATTTCATACCCATGGGATACAATAGCTAGGGGAAACCCTAGTAACGACTATTTTTCAATACTTTAGTATAATACTTTACCTCCCGAGCTACGTCATTTTCGTCAAAAAATATCGTTATGCTTCTTATCAGTCATGAATAAAAAATAAATTATTTCAATAAATAGAAAAATACGTGTCTATTCCTTTGTCATGTTCTACCAAAACCAAATAACATCTGCAGTTATTTATTATGAAAGGTTGTCCATTACAACACGTGTTTGTTGCAGCGCCCCGTCGCCTGGACCCGCGCAACACCGGCATTATGAAAATAGATGTTGTGGTCCAATTTTTGTAGTTTTAATATGTTATTGTTCCCCAGCTGAGTATCCGTCCTCCTGCGCCCGCGCACGACGAGTGGCCGGCGCTGGGTCCGCGCGCGCCGCCCCCCGCCCCACCGCCGCACGAGCCCCGCGTCATACCGGAGCCCGAGCCGCGCGCCCCCTGCCCCCCACACAACGGCACGGACGACAGCGTGGACACAGGTGACACCTCCACCCCCCCTCCCCGAGCACTCGCCGCATAATCACATCTCGAGCGCGTTTCTCTGTGTGGCCCTCGTGCATCAACACAGGGTGTGTGTGTGTGTTAGTAGTTGCAGACAATGCGTCGCCGGAGGAGGGCGTTCCTCCCGACATGGAGGGGCTGCTGCGCTGGTGCCTGCTGTCCTTCCTCCGGCTAGAGGGGAAGACAGTGGAACTGCCCCTCAAAACCAGCCTCCTGTACAGGTGCGCGCAAATTGCTCATTTTCTATTTATTTCATTTACTAGTAGATCAAATTGTACATTAAAAGTTGAATTTGCTGTAGCGTTCCAACTCGTAGGGCAAATTGAACTGTTGTCCTCAAATTTGCTCTATCGTTAGAACTAGTAGAGCAAATTGAAAAGAAAAAAACTAGTTTAAATTGCTCTATCGCTAAAAAACTAAAAGAAATTAGATGAAAATGTCCAATTTGATCTATTAGTAGATACAAATCGTAGAGCATAGTGGATATTTTCGAAAATTGCTCAATGTGCTGAAAATTAGAACTACATCTTTCGTCTCTTGTTGTTAAAGAGCAAAAGGCTTCCAAGGAGGTTCGATCGTTGAGCCTATTTATTCTCGTAAGGTAGGTGCTCATTGGTGGGATGACATTTTATACTTTCGAACAATATAAGCTTCGTAAATGCATTTTTTAAGCAAATGCGTCACAAAATATATTAAGTGACGATAGTATAGTACGTGTGTTTGTCGGTGTGTCCCAGGAAGCACATGGTGCCTCAGTGTCCGTCGGGGCGGTCGCTGGACGTGAAGCAATCCCGGTACAAGAAGATGAGCAGGTTCCTGGAGGCGATGCAGCAGGTAGTAGCGGCGCATGATATTGTTCTTGCGATCAGTGAACGCATAGAAAAAATACGTATCTGTAAACAACTCCTTCCTTAATACAAGTTTTGATGACTCCATCATGATACCAGCTCGACGGTACTATAACATACACTTGCACCATTTGAGTTCAAACAGATACCAGCAAGATTTTATATTGATAAAAGATAGATCAACGCTCAGATTATTCATATTGTGCAATTAAATAAAACTTGTTCAAATTGTGCATATAAACTACAGTGTATACATATCACTCGCTGCTCTCTGTATTCAACATAGCGCCCGCGAGGTAAACATATTATTTTCCTCCCTTGTGATACAATCTTATGTCAGGAAGGTCTACTGGAGGTGCGGGAGGTGGAGCGCGGCGTGGACGCGGTGACTGCCACCAGCCCCCACCACCCCGCCGTGCGCAGGCACACGCCCGCCCCGCCCCCGGCCGCGCCCGCGCCCGCCCCCGCCCACGGCGACCCCGCCGCCTACACCCCGCCCGCCCTCCGGGAGATGCACTGCGTCACCGCACACGTGGCGACACTCTTCCCACAACACAAGTCAGGCAGCCGTTTTGAAATTGTCGTAGCTATTGTTATAGTTATACTTGTTTAGATACATGTTGTCGGGTTCTACCACCGTTCATTTTCTATCTCATATTTAAACGGAACTCGAACGAGTCCCCCCAGGCACCCACAGGTGAAGGTTGATCACGGAGTCACCCGGCAATTATGGTTGGAGGTAGGGCTGCTTGGCTAGCTAACAACATGTTACCTAAGTGTGCCGCCAAACAGCAGTGTTAATGGCACTGCGGTGTATGAACGGTACGGTAGCTGAGCCAGCGCCTCATAATTTTAAAGGTTGTGGGTGTCGAGGCCAAGTGCGAGAGCGCTGTCCATCAAATACAATACTGGTATTACTTCAGTTGTACTGCTATCGAGTTATTATTAAAAATAAACATGTAACTTCAACATCACTTGTGTAATCTGTCGTCATGAACAATGTTCCCTGCGCCCCGCACCCCTGCCAGACCCGGCGCTTGTCCTGTACCAAAAGCAACTGTCTTTGTAAGTTGTTCAGTACCGTGTGTGTGTTCAGGAAGGGTGCTGCGATGACGTCGTCGGAGGTCCGCGCTGCTCTCACCGAGTACGTGCGCGCGCGGGGGCTGGCGCGCCCCGACCAGGGCGGCGTCGCGCTGGACCCCGCGCTGGCCAGGCTGGCGGGACGGCACGAGAATGAGGTGCTGCGCTGGGACGCACTCATGGCCGCCGTGAACGGCAAGATGACCCTCGCCACGGAGATCAGGCTTGTGGACGGCACCTCCAAGCTCATAAAAACCAAGCTAGAACCCATCACCATGCAGGTCGCCACGAGAAGCGGTAACAAAAAGGTACTACACCTTCTCCAAGCACGTGATGTTTAGAGAGCGTGGCTTTAGAAATGATGCAGCAAACGAGCTGTCGCATGTCCGCGCACGTCGCGTAGTTCAGGTGATGTTTAAAGTGATGTGTGATGATGCGATGTAACATTACGTGATACGAAATGTGATGACATATCACATTACTTCATGAACCGATGTTTGGCGCATGTCTCTCTCGACGTTTCATTTAAACATGCTTAACTTTGCAATATTTGCAGAGTGTTAGTTGAGCAGAGAGTGCTGGCGCCTGATGTACTGTACAGTGATGGTTGTGTGTCAGGTGACGCTGGTGAACAACCTGGAGTCGTACGCGCTGAGCCTGCCTGCGCTCGCGCACGTGTGCCAGGTGGGGGTGGGCGCGTCGTGCGGCGTCACGCGCTCCCCCGGTGCCAAAGCAGACCAGCTCATGCTGCAGGGGGACCAGGTACGTGCGCGTGCGCTACACGGAGGGCAACATTCAAGCAAATCACATTATCCGCAATTACCATCCAGACGCATTTTAACCGACTCCGTAACCCAATGGCTTGGAATTACATTCCGGAGGTCTCAGGTTCGATTACCAGTGGGGGTACCTATCGATACTCGGTTTGGTTGGTGGTAGGGCATTTTCTATGTCCGCCTGGCTAGCTACCACCATGTTACCTAAGTCTGCCGCCAGACAGCACTGTTAATTGCACACACAATTGCTCAAATGTTTGTTCAAAATCACTGCTGTGTTTCACAAATTATAATGTGTACACTCATTATATACTCTCATATTTTTTGTTAAAGTTTATAATTTCTCTATTACAGACTCACTTCGTCGCCAAACTGCTGATAGAGAAGTATGGACTACCCAAGAAGTACCTCGAGGGCGCGGACAAGGCTCTCAACAAGAAGAAATGAATGATATCCCCGAACGACGACAGATTCTGGAAGCAGCAGTCCCTACAGCACGGCGACAACTTGAACCTGGATATCTCGTGTTCAAATGAACCTCACTATATCCGATTCTCACTTTGTATAATAAACAATGTCTGTAACAATGCATTTGGATTGGATTAAATGACGTGAGCTTGTACACTTCTAATTTTAAAGGGCTGTTATCAAATAAAAGTGATTTAGTTATCATTTTTTAATATGATGGTCTAGTTTATTTTTACAAAAACATATAAAACCCACGATACAGGTAAGTTAACGTTGAAAACAAAGATGGCGTCAATAAAATGTCATTTGCCGATGTCACTTAGTACAAAAAAAGACTTTGTACAAATATATAACATTAATTTAATTCTAGTATTTTTCTTTACAACCGTAGATTATTTATTGATTTTGTAAATAATGTTGTAACAACTCTTTTAATAAGGATTACTGTAGTCAAATCAAACCGAGGTGCACCTGCCTCGGTATGGACAAATGTAGCCAGGACAGTAACATTTTTAACAATAAGGCTTAAACTAAAACAGCAATCCACATACATTGATAGATATGTATTCTTTACCTAGTATGTAAAAATCGAGGACTGTGGTTCTTCATTCATCAAAAACTTCATTTTGTTTAAAAAATAATTGAAATCTTGATTTTGAAATGCAGCTTTAAGTCGAATGTACAACTGATGCTGCTTCCAGAACCTGTCAGCCAGGAACAAGATACAACAAACAAGTGATGAAATCAACGGTGTAATAGAGAAAATAAAACATTGTTCAGTTTTTACAAAGGTTTTATTCATAATTATCCTATTTAATATAATCTATTACCTATAATACAATATATAAAAACTAGTATGGCAACACTAATTGCTGGTTGATTACATAAAACATCATTTTATTCCATTAAATATTTCATTACTTACTTCCTAAAAAATATCAATACCTAATCATATTATATGCTATCTGTTAATGTAAAAAGTATTTCATGATTATTTTATATCAATATTTCTAAATTATTCAAGGAAGACAAAAAGACAAGAAATTTTTTCAATACACATTTCATTCGTAAAACATGGCTCTGTTTATAAATTCATATTTTTATCTCGTATCATATACATATTTTCTCTTATGCTAAGGTTAGGGTGGGCTGTGTCCGTATCATTCTTATATACAAAACATATAATTAGATCAACTCTATAAACATCAGATCTGCTGTCACAAGAGGCTCGTCTCAGTAATATCAACTGTAGGATATTTATAAAGTTGAGAGAACATTCAGTTGAAGAATAAAATGCTAAACAGGAACTACATAACATAAAGCTACAACATAATATCTACTACTATTATTACTGTAACAAATCTGACAAAGTTTAAAATGATATGATATTATGTGATTTTTACAACACATTTGATAATATTTACAGATAGTAATATTACACTTACTTTCACAAACTATTCAAAGAAGCAACTTCATCCCTTAATGCACTAATTTATTTACCTAAAACCACAACCAATTATAACTTAAAATTTAGATTTACAAATAGCGTTTTGTTCAATATAATGACTGTATGAGATCCTCCTACTGTTACACTTTAGTAGACGAAGATGTCATGAACTTAAAAGGAGTCTTGAATGGTAACAGTGACCTGCGTTTAGACTTCTTCATATCGGGAGCTATGGGCGTGGCGACCACCGACTGACGTACGCTGGCGCGCGTGCGCTCCGAGACACTACCCTCACTCACCTGCCCCGAGTCCAGGCTGCACTGGCTTTTAGCAGACACCATAGAGTATCTAGACGACCCAGAACCCTTAGATGCCAGGCTGCACTTGGACGGAGTCTTCCTGATGTTGGTGATATCTGAAAACACTGTGTTGGTCATCTTCTGCAGCTTAGAAGGTGATGATTTGTTCCACTGCATTGCTGCTCTTTTCTCTGTTGTCAGTTTTTCGAGATCAAGGTATTTAAACTTGTTGATGTCAGACAACACTTTTTCCTCTTGCCTCGGAACCTGATAGCCTTCCTTGTCGACATTGTCGAGCTCATAAAAAGTAAGTGTGACACTCTCATCACTCTCAACAAATGGATTAGCCGATGTAAAGTGTACTTTTTTAGTTGCGATGTCGGGAAAGATGTTGCGGCGCGGCATGTTGTCCGCAGTGAACTTGGTGGCTGTGATGATGACACTTCCATCGCCAGGGTCGGCGGACAGCGAGCTGTCGAGGTCTTCGTATGCGAAGGTTCTCCGGCTGCGTGTCCGCACCGAGCTCGGCCGGCGTGGACGACGACGCGACGCTCGGACGCCCTTAACTTCGCCTTGAGTGAGCATAGGGGGCAGGGTGATCCCGTTGCTGTCCACATTGAACTCAGAAGACTTGGAATCATCCAGAGGAATCACTTTAGTTGCCGGACTGTTCACTATCTCTTTAGCTATCAATTCTCTCTCCCTCTTATTAAGGGAAGCTTCTCTTTGTCTCAGAGTGATGAGGCGGGACATCCACTGCTGGCTCAGAGTGTCCTCAGACACTTTCTGTGGCTTGTAAGGCTCTAAAGCCTGAGTGAAAGGTTTCCTGCTTCTTGGTATGAATCCTGGCAGCTCCAATGCTAATGCAGCTATAGTCGGGGAGAGGGAATTCCTCGCAGAACTAGATTCTTTGATTTCTTTCCTTAAAGTAGTAATGTTACAATAAATAGGACTGTCTAGCAGGTTTTTATGTGTTCTAGGAGCGGGTTCTATCCCTCTACAGAGCTCCACAGCCTTTTCTGAGTCACATTTGTTGGTTATAGAGGTTGTTTGAGTTCTAACAATGGATATGAGAATTTCTTTTAAGTGTTTCGGTCCAGTCTGTGTCTCCAAGTTGGAGAGGACAGTGGGATGGTAGAGGAGTACGTCGGGACGCAGGCCGGAGTTCCGCTCGTCTGTGAGGAAGCTGATGACGTCATGCAGGTCGTCACTGTAGCAGGAATGTTGGTCCACATCGCCAGGAAGGCATAGCGCACGCAGCACACCGCCTGCCTGGCGCAGCACGTCCGGAGCCCGCGGGGAAGCTGGCGAGAGCTCGAAACAGTCGACACGGAGTTGACAACTTTCGCTCACGAATATCGCAGCCGGCGACAGGCATCTCCTCAGCACGACCAAGTGTAGGCTCTCCACAGCCTTGCACAGCTTCGCCAGCTCGTGCAGCAGGTACCAGACGAAGCTCTCGGCTATGTATTTATCGCTGTCCTTGCAAACGACGATCAACTCCTCCAGACTCTGCCATGACTTGTACTCGAGGACGAAATACAATGTCTTGGAAGGCGCGTGCAGTATGCTGTCGTAGTATCGCAGCAGACTCCCCGATGGCACTCTGCTTATTGTTTTCACTTCGTTAACGACATTTCGTATTTGTCGGTCCGAGAGCGCGGTACAGTCGTACGCCTTCCACGCAAATATGTTGTTTGTGACCTTGTGCCTCACTTTATAGAACGTACCGCCGCACAACACGTCGAGAACTTGATAATCCTTCAATTTTCCCGACATTTTCGTAGTTATCAATAAAAATACGTGGTAATTTACATCTTGCACTCGAACAAAGCCACCAAAATTTTCAAATGCAACGGTTACATGACCAGAATATAGTGACGCGCTCAGTCTCTGTCGACAACATAAATAAATGTTGTTATCGAATCGATAAAAGTTAACGTCATTTTATATATAAACACCGGTCAAGTGCAAGTCGGACTCGCACACCGAAGGTTTCTCACAGAATAATTAATATACAGAAAATCATAAATAATAGGTACAGTAATATACACCCAACATTGTTCTGTTGACATGTAAGTCAGATTGAAAAACTAATTTTACTTTGCAGCTAAATTACATACCCTGTGTATGGCTTTCAACTACAAAGTTAAGTTGGTAAACATAAAAAAGCTATTTTTACTGTGTTGTAATTTAAAAAATATTGGTTTTCAAATTTATTCCTTTGGTTGTACTGTAAGTAACCTTGCTTCTTGCCAAGTTTCAGGATTCTAGGTCAACGGGAACAGATTCGAACACTTGGGACAATTGTCGTGATATCGGCACACATTGTTAGACGTGCATGTGTAATTCCGCGCGTGGTGTACAAAAAGGTCATTATTTGAGTAAACAAATTTGATTTTGAGTATACAATTCCTCGCGAAAAATGAAAAGCGCAAATGGTGAGCAACTGCGCGGAACCTCCACTGGTAATTGTGTTTTGTTGGAAAATATAAAAAACGTTTTGTACAATTGTTAGCACTTAGCCTGCATCTCTCCTGATAATAAGTGACGATAGAAAGCATGCTCAACTATAAGTCTGAAGTTAGAAGCCTAGGCTATTTATTTATCAACAATTTCTACTGCTGAAAATTATTTTAATTTTTTTTAATTATTCGAAAAGTACATTTTCAGGGTTCCATGCCTCAAAAGGAAAAAATTTACCCTTATTGGATCACTTTGTTTTCCATCTCTCTGACAATACCTTTTTTCTCAGGAACGTATGGACGAATTAAGTTTATGTGAAGCTGTGAATAATTCAAACTTCTACGTCAATGTAATAAAAAGATAAGTCTGTTTGAGCATGTAAGTGCTTTGACTGCTTTAATTTGAACGTATTTCTGGTACATATTATTTCATACTTACCTTTTCGATACATTACGACACATCACTATGCTTTCGTTCAAAAATAAGAATTTTACATTTAATTTGACAATTACGAAATCGTCTAAAAACATGATGCCGTTATATTCAAAAGGCATGGATGCGACCAGACAAAAACGACACGGCCTTGTAAATATACCACACAAACCGTTAATTCTTTCGATCTCTTGCTACCTATTTATATTGAGAATGTATTGAATGGTTGAATAACGAATAGTATAAGGAAATTTGAATATTTTAGTTGAATTCAATATTATTAATAAGGGGTTTTACCAATTATATAATTTGTATTAAAAAATACATTAAAAATAAATTTATCATATCTTTTTTATCATACTAATTGATTCGATGTGATAATCACTCAATAACCTATTTTCGGAATACTGTTATTTTATTTTTGTATCGTCACTGATCATGTCCACATTTGGTTAGTGGAGTTGAAAAGCGTTTGATTTTGTCTCATGGAGTTGTTTCACACGCCGTTAATTCTGGCGACAGGAACAGGTGCACGTAGTATTTTAAATAAAACCAATAATTATTTCAATTGCTCTTTTATTAGTGAGTAATATGAAGCGTGACGCGTCACTGCTGACTAGCGGTTTCCCATACATATCACATGATTGACTCCCCCCAACCCTGCTCCCGTCCCCTCGGACACCCGACTCACAACATAAACAAATGAATACATCAACAACATCGTTACATACAAGCCGATCCATACAAAAATGTCCACAATTTCATTTTCAATAAAAAATATTTTTATTAGGCGCTGTGGTCACACTGGAGAAAGTCGTCATCTAATGTGACCGCACCTTTACATTTTACAGATAATTTTGTAAACGAATATAAATAAAACCTTGATTTCCAATAAAACTTGTGCGAAAGTTAGCAAACCTACCTACATTATGTTTACATTACATCATTTAAAATACCTACAATAAAATAACTATTTACAATTTGTATACAAGAACCATTGACTAGAGAACGTTTTTAGAAATAATACAATATGTAGGTGACGTCACACTCGTTGCAAGGAGCCTCGCGGCGGCTGCGCGCGCGCCGCCCATGCACACATCTTTGGCAACACATTTGAACACACAACTATGATCATTATAATAAAACTTATAATATAAAATTAACCACCCGACGAAATTTGTAATTATTTAAATAAATTAACAACAAGGTACCTAGCACCACGCCGCCGCGGGCAGGCGCGGACGGACGACAAATAAAATTTATAATAAAAACAAACAACAGCGTTAAAATAAACATATTAAAATATAAAACAGAGTAAAACATACGGATGTCACGACTCGTGCGCACGCGGCCCGCCTTCCTGTACGTACTTATAAACTGAAACAAACGCAAACTAACTCGCTCCGACTAAACGATGTCGCACGATGTTTCTGTAATATTGCGGTGTGTATCAGTTGATCCTCAAGTCTCAAGCTCAAGTCCACAGATGCTCGAGACAACTCATTAAATGACATTTTCTATGGAAGATGTCATTGAGTTAAAAGAGACCGACTCAGACTGCAGAGAGAGACAGAGTGATATAACCTGTTAACAGAAGTTTAGACATGGGAATGTTCCAGAACCGCCACTCACTGCTCAGCGATGTAAATAAGATAAATAAACATAAAGATGGAATCGGTTCACTGAGATCATCGCTGCAGCGCAGCCCGCCAGCGCTGCAGCCGCTGCACGCGCACATCTGCAGCGCTATTTGACTCTATTCCTATCAATTTTATACTATGTAAAATTACTGGAATTTGTGACCGCCTCTACTATTTACGTAGTAGTTGGTAACACCCTACCTGCGTCCCCCAGCCGCCCCCACCCCCGCACCTTCTCTATTAGTTGTACCAGGTTCAGTTCCCGACATGTACATAGAGCTGACAGTCCTCTGTGTGCACGCGATGACATGCAAGTTCATCTTATAGACTATATGCTGCTGTCATCATGACATGCTGCACACATAATATCGTCTAGTTAGTACAGACGGTACTGCTGTCGGCTGTCCTTATTTGACATTGACACTGGCCCTAAGGCGAGGAAAAACGGTGTGTCATCACCGCACGCAGCACCTATCATGAGCCTTTATCGATATTTGAAACGGTGCATTGAATGCAAGAGGACTATATCAAGTATATACAAATTGCATCCCCTCTGTTCCCCGTATGTTACGGCCCTCGGTGTATGTGCTCTGTTTACGAATATTATCATTCAGTCAGTATTTATAGACAGCTTTGAAATTGTCAACGATACCCAGACGCAACGTGCAAAGCTGTGTTGACAGTTGTACCTCAGTACTGACACTGACATAGTTGTCTTATATGTGCCGCGGGGTGAGGTGGGGCGGGGTGGGGTGAACAATAACTCAAGTTCACGTGGAATAGTATAAAAATATCGCAATAACATTACCTTACAACGGTAAAACCTCGAGAGATCAAAAATATTTATAATCGTTACGTTTCGTTTCAAATCTGTCACGTTCCATATTCAAATGTACAGAAAACAATAATGATAACAACTTATTGAATTAGCATTGAATTGGCTTCAAACATGTCAGATTTGAACCCAGAGCCCCCCTCCATCTCCCTCGCGCGTCCTCGCGGCGGGGCTGCGCGCGCGCAGGCGGCCAACAACACGGCAGGGGACTTTCCACTGTCTGTAAACAAATATGATAAATTTAAACTTAATTTAATGTCGACGTCATCTGAACAAGTGATGCATTAATTGAACAATATTATCACACTATATGCATGTCAGAAGTACATTGTGGACTACAGCGAGAGTTGGTATTATTTTTTTAAAATATAAAAATATGAACGACGAAACGATAATATAAAATAGCGAATTGTGTAATGCGAGTCGCCGGCCGGACGCCGTACGGAGCTCACAGCACTAGGACGAGCCTGCAAGTGAACGCGCGTCACAATTTATTAAGAGGCTATGTTGGTAAGACCACGTGGTCGGTTTCAAGGTTGCATTGTTTTGTAGCTGTCCCTCTCCGAGCCCTATCCTACCCGAGCGCGTACGGTGAGACAGCATACATTACGCGATGTTATCCACTCGTTATTTGGATGTTTCGTAGTCCAGGGATCATTTGAAGGATACAGTATATTATGTAACCATTTTTTTTTAATACAGTATACTAATGAAATTTCAGATGTCGGTGGTTTTTCCAAATTGTTCTAAATTGATTCATACTCTTGTAAATCAGGTTCAAAGTTGGGGCTTTTTATTACCGAAAAATACAATACTTTGACGCCCTGTAACTCTGGAAGTATATATTTAAACGAAAATCTGACTCACCACCGACACAGATATTTGTTTCTAGATTGTGTCTTGAAAATTTCATAGATTTTCATAGTTTAATACTCAAAATATGACTGGACTACGTTTGTATGGGCACTTTGACAACAGCATACCCTCTTAAGGAGTATTTGAAAATTGCTCTCCATTTGCTCCTCGGGGCCCGCGCGTGGACATGCGCATGGAAGACAGTGTAGTGTTATATACGAGTAAGTGCAGGTTCACCTGGTCTATACAGGCGTGCTGTCTATCGCACGCCGGGCGCGGGGGCGGGTGTAGCGGGGGTCGGGCGGTGGTGGGCGGTGGGGGGACGGACGCGGGCGGTGGGCCTGCGCGAGGACACCCCCGACACCGACGGGGGATCCTGCTTCACCGAAGACACCTCGGGGGGCTGAAACATACAACCATAAACACATCATATAACTCCTTATAATACAGTTATACTTAAGTAGGAATCATGTCGTGATAGCTCAGTTGGGTAAGAAAGAAATAAAAAATTTATTTGCCAAGTACATAGTTTGTAGAAACGTTTCGCACGAGGGCGATGCATATGACCAGCACCGCCATCTATCGCCCTCGTGCGAAACGTTTCTGCATACCGCTCACCAAGGACTTGGGGTGCCAGGCTAATTAGGAATTTACGAGTAATTGTTAAAAATTAGTTTACATCGCATGTCAATTAGTACAATGTTAATGATTTTGTCATGAAATAATTCACAGAGCGTCAGTCCTTCAACAATGGAGGTCTGGGTTCGATCCTGGCGCATACCAATTAGTTAAAATTTATGGAATTTATTTAAGAATTTTATTATAAATCATTAGCTTTTTGGTGAAGGAAAACATCGTGAGGAAACCTGCACACTCCTTAGAAGAAATTAGAAATATACGAAGAAAACGACAAATTAACAATGAACACCCATCAATACAATCATCAGAAATAGAGAAAATGTGTGTGTGACGCACCGTGTGTCTGATGAGGGGTGTGGGTAGTCGGTCCCTCGTGGTGGGGGGCAGGGGCAGGGGTTGCAGGTCGAGCAGGTTCTCCGCACGTTGTCTGGGCAGCCCCTGCGCCAGTGCTGCCGCGCACGTGGGCCTGCGCCGCCCTCCCCCCGCCAGCGGGCGCGCGCGCAGCACCTCCACGCCGGCGTGCTGGGGCGCGGGCCGCCACGCGTCCCCGTCGTCGTCGTACACGGCCCGCAGCACCGCCTGCCGCCCCGCCCCCGGCACGAAGCTGTCCGCCACCAGCAGGCGCCGACGTAGCTCCGCGCTCAGGGACGCCTGCGCAGCCTCCCGCTCGCGCCGCTCCGCGTCGTGCGCCTCGCGCAGGTCCACCATCTCCTCGCGCAGCCACGCGTACTTAGACAGACATTTCTTGAGTCTGAAACACGACCACATGACTGTGACACCTGCGCTCGCGACGCAGCACCTCCTCAACTCGTGTTACATGACAATGTGGTACAGTGGAAGCATCGCCACTCCGTCCCGGCGCTCGCACCGCATACGCTCCTCGGAAAATAAACAAACAAACTTGTACAAAATAATATGATAGCTGAAGACTAACGACAACAATGTACAATAACAAATCAACCGTAGTAGGACCTGCCGCGTGTTCGAGGGGAACTGACTGACCTCTGTGTCTTGTGGTCCACCTCCTGCTGCAAGGTGGTGAAGGTGCTGGTGACGATGGCCGTGGTCTCCTCCTCCACCTCTATCCTCTGCTGCATCTCCACCTCCCTCTGCTTGCGCTCGGCTATCTCCTCGGTGTGCTGCTGCAGCGCCAGGCGGCTCTGGTTGAGGTTGTCTATGAGGTCCCTCCCTCCCCCTCCCTGCACGAGGCGCTCCTCCATGGCGCGCACGCGAGCCTCCAGCTCCTCCGTCTTGGACTTCTCCTCCACGATCACAGACTCGGCCAGCTGGTGCTCGCTCTCCAGGCTGGCCGTGTCCTCTTCAGCTGAAACCACAAACAAACATTCAACATTGTTGCGCAAACGATCCTGCTAATATATGCACGTAGACAGTGATACACTCGTACAGTTGTAGTTCTGCAGAAGCACGATCGATGTAAACTGTACCGGCTCCTCGCGGGAACTTGTGTTGATGGTAAATCTCGAAATATCGTGAAAAATATTGTTTAAATGTACTAGCTGTGTCTGATAAAGAAACAATCTGTGAATAGTTACAAATGTACATTCATATTTCTGTCGAGATTCTAATATGCACAATGCACAGAGTGTAAATATTGATCAGTTAGAATGAGACACAGCTAGTACCTATAGTTGAACAATACATTTCTACATTGCAATGAGTTTAAAACTGCATCATGTTTGTATACATACAGTTGTCGTGCGGTGCTGTCTTTGGTTTGTTGATTCGCTTTGGTTTCTTGTCTGCGGCGCGGCGCTGCTCTATGAGCGCGCGCAGACGCTCGATCTCCGCCTGGTACTCGCGCAGCTTCGCGTCCTTCGGGTCCTCGTTGCGCACCGGCTTGTTCTTGATCGCTGCCAACACACAGACACTAGGGAGTCTTCAAAAGAACAGCGAATAGTCACCTTCTAGGCATCAACTCGTAACATCGTCGACCTCATCGTCACTTAACGTCAGCTGTGATTGTGGTCAAGCGCAAGTCTATTAAAAACATTAGGTACAGTCACCTTCAGTGTAGAGGTCTAACAAATCCTCAAGACATTTCCTGAAGCCTGGCAACAGTATCTAGAATGACTCCGTCTGCACAGGCGTGCTTTGACAAACCCCTCGTGGAAAGCCAGGTTGATATGACAACCAATAGCAGGGAGGCTCCCGTCCAACAGTCAAGTTCTGCAGCTGACGAAGATAGATCTCAAGAGCTGTCTGTCATGTCAGGAGTTGGACCGTCGAGACGAGAATTGGAATGTTGCTCGTGTGTGTGTGTGCGCGTGTGTCGTACCTTTAGCCCGGTGCGCGTACCGGAGCGTGGTGACCGTCTCCTCGTAGTTGTACGCGGCGGGACCGATGTTGGCGATCATGATGGTCTTACTGTTCCCGCCGAGGGAGTCCTGCAGGATGCGCGTCAGCTTAGAGTCTCTGAAACATCACGCGCACCTGTCAACAGTCTCCTTAGCATAGTGGCTCCGGGGGACACTCCCAGCATGGATACCGATAGTGTTATTGAAGTCTGCTGCCAAACAGCAGCGTGAACATGTGCTGTGCTGCTGTGTCCCCGCACTGACAGACAGCACTCAGCAGTATCCAAGTCACTAAGCACGCGATCAAACAAATGTAATCTTTATTAACGAAGCCTATTAACTCTTCAATAATTGTAACATTAATTTAATAAACAACTGATCTACCTCTGAACGAGTTAACTATCACCACCCTCCTGCAGCAGTTCATCACGTAACTGCGTAAAGGATCTGTTACTCTCGATGCCTTCCAGATAGAGTTGTACTGGGTTCTACATGACCCGCGCGGCGCACTGCCGGGTGGCTCGCTCGCTTCCCCAACACCCAATGTGGGATAAGAAATGTTTCCCAGTAACACATCACACGGGATATTTTTGAACCCAAGGCTTGTCAATCAGTTATGCGGCGCGGACTGACCCCGCCGCGTACATTTCCGCCAAACTGCTAGTCAGGTGGATATGTCTGGATGTTAGCTCCTCCAGGTTCATATACATAGTGCAGGGTACGTATCTACCTGTAGGGCACGTGGGGACTGTTCTCAGCGAGCGCGGAGATGACGTTCCCGAGCGAGGAGAGCGCCTGGTTGATGCGCGCCGCCTCGCGCAGGCGGTCCGCGCTCGCGTTGGTCTTGCGCTGACGCTCGCTGCCAGCCAGGTCCACCAGGTTCAGCTTGCCCACCCTGCTCACACACAAAACACAACACAACGTTAGTTTTATATATCGAGGTAAAGTCCAGAGTCAGGTCCTATGGCCGACGGGGCCTCACTGAGCGTGTTGGGATAAATCGTGTGCGTACATATGACACAAGAATGGCTGGAAACATCAGTAACTAAACTGACAGCCCGCGGGAACATGGCGCAGGACAGTTTACGTGCGTTGTTGCTGCTCAGCAGACACAGCAGCTGCACATGCTGTGTGCATCGGTTACAGCGCCAACAGCACGTCGACCGGCGCCGACGCCGCGCCGTCGCGTGCACTGCTATTGAACGCTTCCTTCTGTCAACTGATGCAGTGCGTCCCTGCGCGAGCGAACATAAATCATCAGCTGAACACTGCGCTGCTACTAAATGATTTAACTCGGATTTGTTAAATAATATTCGACGTCACTGATTGAGTCGTCGAAGACGGGGGCCGTCCTTACTCCAGGTGCAGGGTGCAGGGTCTCATATAAGGTAGTCTGTGAAGCAGGCGTCTATTCACAATCTCACCATCAGTTTCGCGAATGTCGATCGTAGGCAGGTATGTGCGAAACGCTGAATATTCAACGCGCTGCGCCCGCGCACGAGGCTGTGCGACGTCGTCTTGCTGTGCTCAGTTTACACATGAATACATTGTATTTAGCACTGAGACGTAAATAATTTATCAGTTCCGCCACGTTTGTCTGAGCTGCAGCTGGCAGCCATGGAGACAGGAGACATGCACAGGTCACCAGATAGTATGCTCGGCGGCGGCGGCGGCGGCGGGTGGTCTCAGACACTCGTCTAACGTTATTTACTGAAAGCGATTGCACACAATTGCAACATGGCGCTTCCCTCACTGACACTGCGGAATGTTTAGAATTTCCCGCAGCTACACATTTCTTGAAAGTATCCAGCTTCTGCGATACTCTTACTTTGACGGTTTGATGTACAACAGAACAATGTCAGGAGACGAGCTACAGAACTCGATCAAGTACATTGATAGCGTCGACCCGACTTCGTGTCATCGGGGCTGATAGATAATACACTACCAGGATTCGATAATGTAACATATTTGCAGCCATGCACACCCGCGTCAGCTCCCATGTAGTACAGTAACGTACACCAGTGTATCTGTCCATCCCTACATTCTACACGAGCGAGCATGAAATCTGACTGATTGTGACATCTGAGCGACCTGCGCGCCTGCTGCCTGACGCATCATTAATATGTATTCAGAATAATGAGAGGTTCCTGCATCACATACATACCAGTATACAGTAGCAACTCTCAACAACGAACACAACTTCACCTCTCTAGGTGCTATGAACAGCGGGAGCGGAGCGCTGACTGTTTCACTGTAGTTCCCAGGGCTCCTAGACGTGCGACGAGGGGCTTTTAGTCATATCGAGTCGCGAATCTTTAAAAGATTTCTCCCTCGAAAAGATGGTGCTATCACTCCACCCCAGCACGTTACATCTGATGTCATCAATGACGACTACAAGTGGGTACTACGAGTGTACAACGCATGCCTGATGATTCAACACATTAAAAAAATATATAAAGGTCGTGTGGACCTGTATCTCATTTAATGTGAGTGACGATAAGGCCGTGCTCACCCAGCAGCCTCTCTGCAACCTTTACATCGGAAGTCCAGAACACAGCACTGCTGTTTGGTGGACATAGAAAACGTCACCAAACGCGGTCGACAGCATTGTTGCTGCCAGCGTGCACGTGCAGCCATTAGGCCATAGAGGCGGTCAGAGACAATTTAAGACAAAGTAAAAATTGTACTCCTTTTGAATTGCAAACATCATCACGAGCAATATAACCACCGCGCGTGCGCGCCCCATTCATCCATGTTACATACGGAGACGTCCCCCGCTGTCAACCCGGCCCCCGCACCTCCCCCACCTTTATTATATCCTCGTTGTTTGATAATAAATAGTACAACACTAGAGCTGTGACGTAGAGCATGTACCTGCGCCTGCGCACACCGTCGTCGCCCGCATCGACGTCGACGACCCAGACCCGCGCACATCGATAGTACAACCATCTGAAGCACAGCACTAGCAACATCGTAACCACTCACAAATAATATGACAAATTAAACCATAAATGTTTATTGTTGTTTATAACAATGTCGGTCGGACGTGGGTGCTGTATACATGTTAATAAATTATGTGATCCGTGTGATGTAGATTACAGCGGACAGCTGATAGCGCGCGGCTCACGGCGACAATCAATTACAACCTGCGATAATGACAACGTAACTCAATTATATATTCATTTGTGTGGTGTGTAAAGTACGCAATACATTTTGTTGTGCTCGCGAGGTTTTTATATTCTAAGAGATTGTCGTTACATTACGTATTTACCCCTGCAAGTAGAGTATAAAAAGAGCAAACTATAAAAACATGTCCTTCACGCGTTACTGGGTCGTATTGTATTGTAGGCAGCGCACAGGTTCAACCAGACAGGGCTTGTGTCACTGCGCAGTCGGACAAAGCAATCTACATTGCATTGAGTTATTGAGTTAATATATGTGTTATGTACCATTAGAGGAGCTCTTCTGAATAAAATAGATGTCGCGTAAATAGAGCTCTACGCGGGGCAAAGTGTGGTCCATGGATAACTTAAGAGGCTATGCTGGTTAGACCACGTGGCCGCGTTAAATTTGCATTGTTTTGTAGCTGTCCCTATCCGAGCCCTATCCTACCCGAGCGCGCACGGTGAGACAGCATACACTACCCGTTATTTGGATGTTTCGTAGTCCAGGGATCATTTGAAGGATACAGTATATTATGTAACCACTTTTTTAATACAGTATACCAATGAAATTTCAGATGTCGGTGGTTTTTCCAAATTGTTCTAAATCGATTCATACTCTTGTAAATCAGGTTCAAAGTTGGGGCTTTTTATTACCGTAAAATACAATTCTTTGACACCCTGTAACTCTGGAAGTATACATATATTTAAACGAAAATCTGACTCACTTTCGACCACATCGTGCTTCCCCTTAACGTAAAACGCGCGGTAGTCGCAAAAGGCGACTAATGAAAAAATATTGAGAAAATGTGCAGCAACGTATGCAACACCAACATCTCACTGCGATCACCAATCCGCCTAACGACCGTGGTGATTCTGATTGTGTCAAATCCCCTCATGGGAAGTCCAACGTAGCGGTCGATATTAATATTTATTTGTTTATAAAGTTTAAACAGAAAACTGTACAAATTTATTTAAATACATGTACTAACAATTCTGGTGCTGCCCGCGCCGCCGGCATCGAGACCGACAACATGCACGAAATGTTACATTTATATTTCTTTTATTTATCAACAAAACACGTATTACATATTCTTTTAGTTCATAAAAAGGTCTGGTTCTCAGATAACTATACAAAGCACTCGAGAATACTCGATTAATATTGTTGCATGTCTTTGAGTCTTTATTTAAATTATTGCTCATCAAGTCCAGACCATTGTAGTAATTTGTATATTATTAAAAATTAAAACAATTGCCCAATGTAGCTTGTGTAGTCCATGGATGATGTGTTTATGTATGACAAATAACGAGAGGTCAAAAGGCTCGCCCGTATGCGAGGGTGTTGCTACATTCTCCATCATCCGGACAATTGTCGTGTCATGTCAATGGATTCAACAAGCGTTCACTCACATTCAATAGCATTACTCACCAAAATGAGGATCTCAAATTATTAGAGTCATGGGCTCGCGTGTTCTCAACAAAATACATTCTGATATCTTTGTTGATCTCAAGTGTGTGCGTGCAACAGAAGGTATACTCGTCGCAGGGGTGATGCGCAAGCGCCGCCATGCCGCGCCGCGCACAGATCAAATTATAAATAGCAATACCTAATGTGTATTATAAATTGTCTTGTGACTAAAACGAAGTGTCAAAACTGTCTCGGAGATAATATAATTATTAAACAGTCGTCACACTGCCACTGAACTTGAGACGAGGAGGGCGCGTCACGGGGGTGTTTATAGAATATGACGTGTGGTGGTGACAAGCGCCATGTTTATGGATTTGGGATAATCGGGACGCGGGTCATAGCGCTCGGGCGGATCGTTACTGGCGGTAACAGACGGTCTCGTTACATACACGCACTCACTGAACTAAACACGCAGCTAACAATTTTTAAAGGTATAATTACTTCAACTGAATTATTTTCTTACTGTACTCATACTCGTTAATCAAGAACTACATCTGTCCGCGCGCGGACGTCTCACACAAATACGAGTATTTCAATATTCAGAAGGTAGTCTCTACTACTATTTATTGAAAAAATGTGTTTTCGTAATCGAAATATTTTTATTTTATTATTATTGTTTCACTGAGGGGCTGACAATTGCTGCGCCTTCACCTCAATTATCTTTTTATACTCGTATGTAGAATATATATGATCAATATCACAGCGATATATGTATCACGAATTCTAAAACAAATATCCAGGATCACGGCATGTACTACATAAAATGGGCGGGTCACATCGAAAAACCGATAACCAATGACTAGTGAAGTTCTCGCGTACCGACCACGTACTGGGAAACGTGTACCGGTCCGTACCCCGACTAGGTGAGCCCACTACCTAGTAAAGGTTGCGGAGAGTCGCTGGTTGCAAGTGGACATCCTCCGTGATATGTCGGTTGGTTGCAGCTGGTGATGACATGAACAGTGCAAATATCATGACCGTGTTGATGCGCCGGAGTGCGTTGGTTGATGTTGTAACCACGCCCCGCACCCCGCACCCCGCGCCCCGCGCCCGCATCACCGCCGGCCCCGATGTTCACGTGCGTATCGTGACGTGTGCAGGACCCGGGCAAGGTGACGAGGCAGACAACAGACCTGCACGCCAGGCGGGCGGCGCACCTCATCCAGGACGAGCCTTCTCGACTGTGATCGATCACAAAAAACGTAACTGTCTCGATGCTCCCACGGAACGCAGGAGACACCGTATACACAAGAACGTTGTACACCTGCAGCAAGCAGGAGCATAGAGTGACGTATAGCGATCAACTGTAGCCCACTAGTGTTGAGAGCAGTTTAAAATAAAACAGGAAAAGCGTTCAATTCAATCGTGGGCAATTTTTTTTATCGCCGAATAAACCGTCGCGAACCAAAATATCATATTTTTTGTAAACCTTGTGCGGGCTTCCGCGTGCGCGGCCGCAGCGCCCACCGCCACGCCGCGCACCGCACGCACTCCCGGATGTCTGCCGCACGCCGCGCGCCGCACGCCGCGAGCCGCTCGCGTCCCACCCCAACGACACACCATATGACAACTACTACAACTACAAGACGACAACATTGATATAATTCAAACTGTATACGACCTAATTAGTCCACCTCATTATTCTCTACACAGCAGCGAATACAAAAAATATGTTCTCGGACAGAAACAAGAAACGAACAAACTAAACAAAGAAATAATCATAGTACAAATGTGTGTATACTTAGCTCTAATGACGCAATACGACTCGCACTTACCGGCCCTGTTTTCATTTGGACAAACTCAAACATGAGGTATGACATAATTTGTCACAGAATACATTACGAGTGACGTCACACGGAAGATATCACAACTCCATTTAAGGGCTTTGCCATACACAATCAGCATTCGCTCGCAGGCCCTGCAACTACTCCTCTATCGATCCTGTGACAGACACGTCACGACAGGCCTGCGTAGCATGAGTGAGTGAATCACTTCTGACGCCGAGGCCACAGTGAGTATAGATGCGAAGAACATTACCAGCACATCTGCACGTCTCCACTGACGCCGCCCTGACCCGGACCTCCATACCCCGGGCACCCAGAGTATCCCCGCGCAGTCTCCATTCCCGAGCACACCACACACGACCACATCACTGACTAATGCCGCGATCCCGAAACACCGGACCGATCCACATACGTCACCCCGCTGCGATACAATTAGGAAATGCGCTTGCGCGCAGGCACCTACAGAACTGACACTAAAGTAAGAGTAGTTATAAAATTAATGGATGAAGCGCTACACGCATACGAACATTGAATTTGGAATCTTTGGAAGATGTTAAACCAATTTGCCAGTCAGAGAGAGAGAGTGTGTCAGCAATGTGGAGACGGTCGATGTTGAGACAATAATACATTCATTTTGTTATGCTCCTACTTAGAGTAATTCAAACACAAGTAATATAGCTACGTCAACTACCTATCATTACTTTCCATAGCTTCAATTGTCACATCTCTGGTGTCGACAGTCGAATGTTTCGTATATGTTCTAGATAAGAATCACCAGGGCTCGGTGGGTAACGGGATGTTGCGGGGGTCAGGAAGTGTCGCCTCTGTCTGCAGCAGGAGTAGCGAGCTTACAGGATGTCGTCATCACTTGAGTGAGGGAATTAGCACAATGATACAGCTCGTGGCACTGAGGGCTGGCCGGCGCCGGCGGTCGTCGGCCGGCCCACGCATCGGGCGGGGCTGGGCAAGGCCTGACCTCATGATGGATGAGACATCTAGATAGTGCTCTAATAAGCAGGACAACTATGAACTTTCTGCCATCAATCTTGCACTCAAATTTCAATGACGCGGCGGCATATTGCTCCGATATTCGAGCGCAGGGCTCGTTGGCTCTTAGTTGAGGATAATGCAGGGTGATAATGACGAGACAATGTTTGGTCTGCACGTGGAGCCACGGAGGGACGGGGCGGGGGACGCGGGCAACTCCGGACGAGGTTATCTTATGTCTGAGAGGATTTCCTTTTCATTTCAGAAACTTTCCAACGTGAACATACTCGTAGATAACAAGAATCTCGACTTCTTCTATGCTATTTTTATTCAGTGCCTCAGGCTGTAGTAGGTTGTCTAAATATATGTATTGTCCTGTCCATTGTTAACAAGCGAGTGTTGTGAGTGGTTGTTGAATTGTCCTGTATGACGTGATCATCGACGGACCATGTGATCAGTCTCTGCGAGCGCATGCTGCCAGCAAGACACCCGGCGACCAAACTAGTATACAACGTAAAGGTACCTTCGCGAACACAACGACCTAAACCTTCCATAGCGAGACTGGACGACACGACATCCCATTCTCAATATACGTACATAATTAGATTCGGAATAACCAATGTCAATATGAAACGAACTGAAACGAGGAAGCTAGTTGTTGTTGAGATGTTATGAATGTGCAAAGGTGCTGAAAGGTTGTGTGACTCACCGGATTCGGTTTGAGGGTCGGTGCGCGCTCTCCACGGTGACGAGGAAGACTGCGTGGCTGCGGGAGGAGTGCTCGTTCATGTCGGTGCGTCCCGCGGCGCGCAGCTTGTTGCCCGCGCGCATCACACGCTCCATGTCCTCCGACGAGCGACACACCACCGACGTCATCTCGGGGATGTAGAACCCGTTCATCTCCTGACACACAAAAAACTCGATGTGGAGAACTGGCAGCCTGATACAAATTCTCTTTTGATATTGTTTTTGGCTTTTAGTGTGTTTATGTCAGTTTGGAGTAAAAGGTTTGTCTCAAAAAGTTAGTTTATTTTTTATTTTTTCGACGAGACTTCTTCATGCAGTTACTGTCCACTCGTAGGTAACACACACACACACACACACACACACACACACACACAGTACTGACTTCATAATTGTCTAGTCTCGTACTATTCTGTATGCTTAAATTTAAGGAGTTTAAAGGATTAAGTAGCAGGATCGTCAGTGGTAATGGGCTTCCCTCAAGGGTCTGTTCTAGAGCCATCTTTTTTAAAATTTTACATTAATGATTTGCTGCATTTAGTAAACATACTTTAAGAAATCGTGTTATAAATAATTTAAAGACAGACACACGGACAACTGTAACGATGTAAACAATGCCCTCGCTGAAATAGTATAATGGTTTTCCGGTAACAATCTCTTTTTGAATGCGAAGGAAACAATAGCGATTACACTGGCGCAACATAACATAACATTTCTAAGGTATGAACAGGGAACACTTTTGAAGCAGTAGATTCGATAAATCACTCAAAAACAAATGTAGGATATCGCAGCAGCAGTGAGCGAAACAAATTAAAGATTTGTTGTCGAAAACAATGTATTTACAAGTGGAACATATCGACATTACGCATGTCGTATACTCTGTCCCTTACACTTCAGCTGCACAAACGATGGTTGATTTAAAATAACAATAAAAGTAGTGTGTAGTGCGTTTCACTGAAGTAGCCTTGCGGCGATGGCGTCCGGCGCTCGGGTGCGCACGCGCCGATCGCGACGCTTGCTTTCTACACTAACTAGGTACCAAAACATTCGTTCTACGAGAACATAAATCATCATCATCATTTCAGCCGCTCGTCCCGGCCCCTCCCCTCTCTCCTCACCGCTGCAACGAATAGTTATTGCATGATAATTTACATGAATCACCACGACGGGCAAGCAGGTAGATGATCGCGATAAGCTGTGAGGAAACAAAACCTCGTCGTGCGGCCTGGCCTGACCTTGGTATATCTAACTACATAGTATATTTGTGGATTGTCTAGAGCTTTCACGAGATGAAAATAATTGACCTTCGTCTGTAACTCTCTAATCTTGTTGACCGAAGATAGGCTTTAAGCCGATATGAGTGATTTAAGACCATATTCATGTTACAAGTCTCCACCAACAGTGTTCAGGTCCACGAGCATGAAGCCGGCGCAGTGTACGATGTAAACATGAATGTTTAACAGCTGCGTTACTGTCCAGCGCCAGGCGCGTACTGCCTGACAACAAGTAGAGCCATAACAACAAATAATTGTCACTTGTATATAATGACTGACATAAAGAAATTATTATTGTTTAAATTGAACTTAGGAAACTGAAATAAAGGAACTGAAATAAGAAAACGCAGATGTAAATCTGATTACAATTAGCGCGAGGGGGGAGGGGAGGGGGGAGCGAGGGGTCGCCGGGTCCGGAGGTGCCCCAGAAACATAATTGTAGGTCAAAGCGATAAAGGTCAAGAACAATAAAATATAATACTGACATATAAAACATACCCTTGATTTTTGTAGATTTAATTGAAGCCATTACAATTTTACTAACTTGAAACGATCCGATGAAGCTTTCTGGTGCGGTCTTTTACGACTGTTGTGAAAACAAGAATTTAAACGATTTAGAAAGAAATGTGAATACAGAATTAGGTCTTATCGGCTTTTTAAGGTAAACCCTTGATACAATAAGGGTTTAGCATCGTATCGCATAATGCCAAACGAGGACACTCCAGTGCTGAGACATCAATGAACGATGTAGGAACATACTGTTGTTGACGGCGGAACCGGGACCAGGGGCAGGGAGTGGTAATACAAATAAACACCACGTTTTAAGGCCAATTCAAAACCGATAATTTTAATTTCTTACGAACCGACAACGACAAGATCCGATTTTGATCAGAAAAATAAAACAAAAACAAATCAAAATCTTATTCTAATAAAACAAACGAAAAATATCAATAAAAAATAGCCAGCGAGCAAAAAAGCCGAATCTCATCTGTAACACTGTCGGCAGACCACCAGACACCACAAAGACTACCTACCACTAGTAATTAGCACACGAGGGCCCGCGATCTTCAATGGCTTCACTAGACAGACACGGTGACGATTCAATTAGTTATTTGTATAGAAACATCAAGACTATACATATAGGTAGATGAAGCCGTTTCCATAAGCCAGAATAATCATACTTTTAACAGAAACCCCGACATTTGAATACGTGGAAAAATACAAATGTTGATGATATTACTTTGATAAGACAGCCACCGACGCACGATTAAATAATAACTTCATTCGATACAATTCAATCAAAAAGTAACCTCAAAAAATTTACTTTATAAACTAGGTTGAAATTAGTCATAAGTTTAATATTAATTTAACAGCTTTAATAATTTCTATATGTTAAAACCATTTTTTATAGATTAATTGAGACAAAAAAGTATCCCAATCGCGTCGAGTCGATATGGCGCGCTGCTGCTTGGCTTACTTTTTCACTCTCTCTTACATGTAATAATTAGTGCAGAAGTGAGGGGAAAAAATTAAATTTCTTGTGGGTCAGGGAACGTCCTTAAGGTTACAAGCAGGCAAAGGAATCAATTATCTTTATGTAGAACCAAGCAACGGAGCGCGCGTTGTAGAGAAATCGTGGTGCTAGCGGGGCGGGGGCTGCGCGCGCGCAGACACTCAATAATAAATTACACACGTGTAATTCGCTGAAAAAACTCATCTTATAATTAATTTGGGCGCCAGTTCGTTAAAATGCACTTTCGTTTTCGGCGCAAGCGCATGATGTGCATACAGTGTAATGTGAACTACGCAATGTTTATGCGTGTGTACAGCGACCGAGCGTCGGGTCGAGGCGGTACTGGCGCGACACACAGTGCGGCTTATGGTTTACAATATTTAATTCATGAATCTGCTTTATATAAATGCTACTGCTAAAAAGCAAGTATAGTGGGAAAGTAAACTAATAATTAACGCGTTCAAACAGAGGTAGAAACCGACTTCAATTGCCCTCTAGTCTACAGTATTGATCCCCTAAAATGTTACCCTTACATGTAAAATTATCATATTTAGTTTTTGTTAAAAAGCGCTTAATCAATTTAATATATATATATATATATATATGGGACCATCTCTACCAAACAAAAAAAGAATCATCAAAATCGCTTCACAATTGGCGAAGTTAAACAACATACAGTTGAATTGAAAACCAGCTTTTTGAAGTCTGTTTACAATTTGTTGTCAAATGGATTGTGACAAGAATACAAAGCAAGACAGCTTTTAAATAGCTTGACCAGCGAGCTCACTCTCTACACGACCTCGACCATCACGCAGGGCAAAGGAGTAATCCGTGTACAAATTATTGTCAGTTTTATGATATAAAATAAATGAAACTCCACGATGAAAGGAAGAGTGTGTGGTCAGAGAGAGATAGTATAATGACGTCAGACGCGACGTGCCGACGCACAAATGACAATCATTACGACTCTCATTACCACTGATGATTGCCTGTCGAGTACAACAGCATGTACAGTCACAGACAGCGAGCGAGCGTGAGTGAGTGACGAGGACCACGGAGCTCCCCAGTGCCTGTGTGTATATGCTCGATATAGATAAGATTGCATCAAAACATGAATACACACTTTCAATGATCAAATCGATAAGATACTCGTTATCACTGTTGCTGCGCACTATCACAATACACGTATTTATTCAATCCGGACAGACACAACAACAGTATAGCATCCATCACTAATGGTGCTGAAGTTCAATGAAGTTATCGTTACTGATTCAAGTGAAATGAAGGCCAAGGGAAAATCCATTGAGAAGATAATACAGATTTAGGACCGGGTATTACATCTAAGAAATAAGCATGATGAAACTATATCGGACAGTAGTGTAAGATTTAAGAGAAGTAAATCAGTGAGGGGAGAAGGGAAGGACACTGGGAAGCTCAAAGTCAACGCATATAGATATTTAATGATCTCATATCAATTTAGATTAGACAGATATCATCGATGTAATATAGATACAGTGTTGGACATAGTAATCCAATTTAACAAGGCAGACTAAACTAATGGAATACACATTCTCAATAGGAATTTCGGCAGCCATGTTCTGCAGGTGTATGCTAGTTAACAGATCTATTATATAAACATTAAATAGCTGTAGGTAATCAAATAGAAATCAAATGCTTTCCATCGGGCTAGATACGAAAATGGACTGAAAGGAGAAAAACTGGTCAACCCAGATTATAGAATGTCAGTAGAGAAAACCTGCGAGTAGCATACTCGTAGATGCAGAGCTAAGGATGCGCGGACAAACGTCGCTGAACTAACAGTCATATCGGGCAATGGGTCCGACAACAAGATACAAGAGGGTCGGTCTACCTGTGTTCAAAAGTACATTTTAATAAACTGTTTTTATCAGCGATATGTGTAGATGACTGTTTGAACAATTCTTCAAGAGCACAGGTAGTTTTGAATTGTCTTCTTGTTTTAATTTAGTTTTAAGCCACAGACTTGTACCTTTATCAACATATTATTATGTTTATGCCACGTGTAATGCCAGCACGGACGAGTGCACGTGTGTATGAGACGTGACACCTCGTTCACAATTTTCGCAGTTATGTGTTATGAGGAAACAGATCTGTTGGTGCTCATATTTGTATTGTGTGTGTGCCTATTAATATATTTTCATTAGCATTTATTTGTGTGAACATAAATAACACCGAGGTCTAATCTGGGGACCTAGGAATCTATCTCAGACATTTATCAGCTTGTCAGAGCAAGGGTCATGTCAATCCGAAAAACATCCATGTTTGATTGTTCGTATATATTATATTGTTCGCGCCGTGTCCTGGCAGCCCGGACCTGCGCATGCGTTCCATCTGTGACGTCACCTGCGTATTACACTGATGTTGTGTTGACTTGTTCTCGACATACAAACAGTCTGTACGACAATGTTAGCGCCCCCCGCTGCCCGTTATCTCGCGCGTGCGAGGCTTGCGTCACCGACGTTTGTCTAACATCTTCAGATATATCTTGGGAAGGTTGTTTGTTTACGAGTCTCCCTTTGTTTGTCTCGTTATGGCTGTTATTATGTAATTTATGTTTGCTTATGGAAACGTCAACACTGGACTTAGGTGTGCTAGTGTCGGGGACTCGATCAGTCGCAAGCATTTTGAAATTAAATGTACTCCATCCCACCGTCACTTACCATCAAGTAACTACAATGTCAGAAAAGCTGAGTGTAGGTTAATTACACAGAAATAGTGCTGTTGTCAAGCTGTCCTGACCGCGCTTACATACATCTGTGGTGGTGTTTCCTTGGTTCATTCTCTCCAGAACGACTTTACAAACGAAGGTAAATCCAGAACTTCAATGAGCCTAGTTATAAAATTGTTGATTATAAATTTTTATTTGATTTGATGATTCAATAAGATGTAATTGTTCTATAATTTTAGTAGCTTGATAACAGGCAAAGAGCTTCGTACAAACTGTACTGCTGAATGTAGCTCTCTGTACATAGTTGGAGCATACACAATAATTTTTGTTTGTTGCAGACAATGCTACTAGAATAATGGAGCACTTTAAAAATAGTTCTTCATTCATGGATAGATGGCACGGTCGTAAAATTAAACTGTCAGGTGTATATTTTTCGAATGAATTCAAGGCAAGGAGTTTAAACACAAATTCTTTGATGCAAACTATTAAAGCCTATTATCATACACCTACCGAAGATAATATAACTGCTATGTAAATAAATCTGTCAAAACTGTTAACAAGACCTTTTGGAGATGGCTGCCATGATGTTTTATGACAGCTTAATTTCTACCTCTTCCTCGCCGTCTCTGAAAATGCCTCATTCAGTATACTTATGTTGTGAGGTACCTTGCCCTTGATGGTGAGCTTCCTGTTGTCCTTGGAGAGCAGATCCCTGACGTCCTCCAGGTACAGCTCGATGTATGACACGGAGACCAGATGTGTGACGTCAGGGGAGGCGCTGCGCTCGATGTGGTCCCAGATGTGTGCGAACGTGCGCCCGACGATGCCCGCGTCCCCCGCGCACCCCTGCATCGTGTGCGTCTTGCCGGTGCCGGTCTGGCCGTACGCGAACACACATCCGTTGAACCCGTCCAGCACCGACGACACCAGGGGGCGGACCTGCACACAAACACCAGTAGTAACAGAGAGGTATACACCTATTGACTGCAAATGTTTCAACATCGGCCTGATCAGTCCGGAGACGATTTTGACCACCAGCAGCGAGACCTTTCGCTCCTTCGTTTATTATGCCCAGAACTTTACTAAGAAATGTACCCACCTAATGGTGAAATTGTGATCGAACGCAATCCTGTCTAATATCAAAAAGTATAAGTTGTGTATTGAGAAGTAGAGGTTTCCAGTTATACAAATAGAGTAAAGTACCACCGCATATAACATAAATACACAAAATATATCCAACGATCATACACAGAATAAGGGCGAGGTTGACCTGCTGTGTGCATCGACAGTCACATACTTATGTAGAACCATACTCGTACGTGACACGAGTTGTTGACAGTTGGTGCAGCTTGTATAACTTCCACTATGGCTAAAACAACATCGTATGAAAGGGCCTGTCGGAATACAGCACTTAGATAACGACGGGCGGAAGATTTTTTGCAAAGCACACGAAGTCTTGTAGGACACCAAATTCGGAGTTAGGCATAAATTACTGTATGTGATACGTGACAAATAGAGCTATCTGATCGACTGAGACCAGTCTATACGCATATCACATATGATATCACTTAACTTATGCCAGAACAGCGCCATCCTGTGGCCTAAAACGCGAATTAGATAAATTTTCAATACGTCATACGAACGTGGAGTTTTTGTGTGGTTAGTCCAACGCTGAACGACAGACGTTGATCGACCTGTGCGAGGAAAGCTCATGTCCAATGGCGTAGTTGATGCAGCTTTAGATGATGTCATCACTGGTGGCGGTGCGCGTCACTGTGAGAACTGGTGACACGTGCCCGGTAATGGTCTGCGACTTTTTTCACAGATGCAACGGGTTTGCACTTGGCCTTCATCTCACCTGATGGAAAGTGACGATAAGGCTGTTGGACAGCAAACGTACTCATCCAAAAGCCTTAAGCTTTCACACCGGATAACAATAGTGCTATTACCACTGCTGTTTGTCTCACAATATCAACAATCAAAACGAGTACCGATACGTATCCCCCCTGGGCATCGAACCCAGAACTTCTGACACAAAGTACATTGTTGACTTCCGGACTGTGTGTCGTGTCTACTACACCGCGAAACGTTATCTCGCACGTGGTGTCCCCTCCCGCCCCCGACACAGCACGACCGACTAAACACCTGCTCACTGTGTACAGTACACTCAAAACTTATATAAACTTGTTATAACTACAGAAGGAGCTGACAACTCAATGTCACTAATACTCGTTACTTGTGATCTCCGTTGTTCAGACAGCACTCATCAAATGCTGAATTTATCAACAACGTTTAACGACTCTGGACTGCCGTTGCAGTACACGAACCATTAGGACAACAAGAGTAACAAGAAGAAGAAGATACACATAGTATCCAAGATATTGTGAAAAATTAGGACAGAAACAGCTGAAATACGGAGAAAACAATACAGGAAATGATCTGGGTAGCAAGAGAATTTGTCGTGCATGGTGCCAAAGACGCAGAAAGAGACACGCGTCCGTCGGGGCGTCGTCGGTGGGAGCACCAGCTGTCAGGTGCGCGTGCGCAGCGGGCGCCGGCCGAGACCTTGACTCGCAACAGCGACAACGACACCTCCGCGACAGGTGATACGGTGACACAGATTTGTTCCGGTACTCGTCGACGATTCCGCAACCGCTTATCACAAATTATTATCGGAAACACTTTCTGGTGCTTCAATTTCAAAACGTCACGATTACATCGAATAGAACACGTAATTTTATACAAAAGCTGTTTAGATTGACATGTTTGTCAGACTGAGGTGTTCGAATTCCTTCAGTGTCCATGTGAAACAATCGATGGAATTATATTATCATAACTGATGAATGACGCGGGCAGTAGCACTTCTGTGAACTGACATCTCCGCTCTACCTGTAGCCGGTTGATGATGTTTCTGCTACTGAGATAACATATCTGAGAGACACTCGAGTGATCTCAGACATTAGTCGGTAGTGGTGCTCTGGAGTGCTTCTATAACTGTCAGTGTCACGCAGCTCTACACGTCCGATGACATGCGCTACAAATATTTCCTCGTCTGACTGTGGTTACTTCATTACGCGACAGTTGTACGCTACAATGGGAACAAAAGGCTATAATTCGCACACAATCTGCGCCCGCGCACGCTCCTCAAACAACAACACATCACGATAATGTACGTGTGTCGTGTCGTGCCGTCATCGCGGGCGGCCGTGAGCTGTGCGCGAGCCTCGCCCGGCACCGGCGCGGGCGCGGGCAGGAAGCTCCACGCAACAAACACACATAATTACACTGTAAACGAGCGTCTGCACACCGAGGGTACTAGAGCCTGCACTCGCACAAAAAACATTAAAAACCAATGTTTAAAATAACATCGTCCAGTATATTTACTACCAGACTGTACTGTGTGTTTATTACACAACGGACAAAGAAACTTGATTGTAACTTATACTCTGCGCAATAACTATTTAGTTAGACTTTGTCCACGAACAATCTGAAAATTGACAAACCTCCATAAACAAGTTTCTATAGACCTATGACATTGTCACGTATCCTATAGGAGTAATGTTACCAACAACAAATCACGATAGAGATGGAAGCTCGACTACAGCAGTGTGTCATCAACACATGCACAGTCCCAACAACATACACGTCTTAGGACACAGACGTGGTCACAAGGCGATGGAGCGATCTGCGAGCTTCAAGTGAGCTCGGCAGTGGCAGGCACACGAAATAATATTGAACCAAACTGTTCAGTCGGATTCACGGTCGGATTGGACAGCGTCTCGAAAATTCGTGCAACACTGACCTCAGCCACATCCTTCTACTTCCAGCGGTGTAGAGTTGATGATGCACTATTGTACAATGGTCGGTTGTGAATCGTTCTCGATATCATTTACTAAACTGTTGGGCTGGTGCCACCGTGGGCGCCTTGACATGATAGACAATGACTGAACTATCAAGATGTGGAAGTCTTGTATCAGTTGGACGAGCGTCTGCAAAAACTATGTCTGGGTGACGCGCCCCGCCGCCACCGAGCCGCACATCACCGATATATCCCGAATTCCTACAGATGTGAACAGCAGCTGACAACACTCCGCGTGCAGGGAGGGATCTCCGTACGGTGAAATGACTCACGAATAACATAATGAATTATATAAATAAAATGACAAGTATAGAGGTATAATAGATAGCCAATCTGCTACTGAAACTTATCTTCCTGGTTTGTAGAACAGGGCGCTCTCGCTCCCGCAACCCACAGTCCCTGAACATTTGGTGTATGGACAGGGACTCAATGTGTTTAAATACAAAAAAGGCAATTTAACAGAATAGATGTGAGACGTGAGTGTCGGACGTGACCACTCAGAGCATGATCTAGTAAAACATCATTGGTCAGTGTATGAAAAAGAATCAGCTGTGGTATCGGACGGTATCGGTCCTTTTCCTGCACATTTATCTTTATTAAATTACATCAATTTACAATTGAATCATCAATAACTGTACAACATTGACTGGTCTGTGAGGCATGCTCGCTCGGGGCTACTACCACCCATCAGAATAAGTAAACAATGGCGACCACCGACCACCAGCTCGACAGCTCGAGTGTGGACTATTGATTGTTGGTGTACCGTGGGCGCCCCCTGCCCCCTGCCCGCTGACCTTGTCCTCCCGCACCCCACACACGCCGGCCGGCCGTGGTGGGGACACACCGTGGACAGCCTCAAGGTCAGCGCGGACTGAGCACACTCTTACGTCAGTGATAATGATAGCGAGCTTCGAAAGTGATTTTATTTTGAAGAGTTTTTTTAACAAACTATTTATGCTCCAACAAATGACATTGTTGGCACACCAGCACGTTCCTACATAATTTCTAAAGTGTTACTCACTACAATCCTCGTCGAAAAAAAGAAGATTGTTCAAGAAATTTAAGATCACATTTGTCCCAACGATGAATGACCGCTCTAAAGTAGATTAGTGTTTTTTTGACTCTTTGATTTATTCTGGGATATGACCACTGTGCTCATCAGAGACTCGACTCCACTGATTTCCTCCAAGATTTAACCTTGTTAAAAGTGAGAAGTAAATAATAAAATACGTGGACACATCGCTCGCGCAACGAGCACTACTAATGGAGAATAGAAGTGCCGACTTCGCACCAGAACACATTTATACAGGATAGCCCCTCACTACGAGGGTCGGTAGACGACCTTCAGTAGTGATTCTGTCGGGAGCCAGCACTCAACGCAACTCCCGCGTCGCGTCGCCCACAGCCCCCACGGCCCGCACCTGCTTCACTCGTCAACGTCAACAACCTCACTAATATCATAAAGCAGACAGATATTTATTTATTCGCGGATGACACATGTCTAATAGCAGCCGATCAAGACATCAACAAAGCCATGCAGAGACTCCAACACGACTTCACTGTCCTTAGTAAATGGTCGCACGATGTTGGTCTGGTCCTAAACGCCAGTAAAACGAAGCTTATGTACATAAGCTCGAGCCAGAACCGAATAGGCCAAATTCCACACCTAACAGCACACGAACATAGTTGTCTCCATAACCCAGGCCCAGTAAGAGCCTGTAATTGTCCACCCATTGAAGTAGTTGAAGCCCATACGTACCTTGGTATGGTTATTGACGACCGTATGAGCTGGAAGCCTCACATTAATAAAGTATGTGACAAACTGAGAGCGCTTCTGGCTAAATTCTCATTAACCAAAACCAAGGTACCGTATTCTATACGACTACTCATGTATAAATCACTGGGTGAGTCAATCATATCGTACGGACTAAGTAGCTATGGACGCACTTATAAAACCCATATTGACCAAATCCAAAAAATTCAAGCTCGAATCATAAAAACAATAGTGCCATATAAAATAAAAGAAGAACTCAAGACAAACTATGCCGGACTGTTTTCGTATTGCAAAGTAATGAATATTCACAATAATATTAAATTTGTATTACTAGCGGAAAATATCCTAAACAAAGATCTCCAGATACCTATAAATCATTGCCATTCAACCAGAAGTAAAACCAAAAAAATCCTGCAGATACCAACATGTAACAATAATTATGGGAAAAGAACCTTAGAATATATTATACCCAGCCTATTAAATGAACTTCCACTAAACCTAAGAGAGCAAATTAATACAAAAACTTATAAATTTATTCTAAAAAAACATTTCACACAAAACTTCTAAAAACAAACAAACAAAAATGACCATCCTGTACACAGCACAGACACATACAAACGTACACTCTACACTCACTACACACACCAGTCACACACACTCGGCGAACAATGAAGTGTTTTGGTGTTGTGGGATGAAGGTATTTGTTAAAATACCCTCATCTTACAATACTAAAGCACTGCATTGGAATGCGGTGGAATGTGATTATTGTAAAATAAAATAGACGAGTCACATGGTGTACAGACAAACCTTTTCTAGGATTAAGTACACTGTAAGCAAATTTTGTAAAAATGTATGTTTAATTAATAAATAAAATAAAAAAATAAAAAAAAACTCACGCATTGTATATTTATCAGAGAACCAACGACAACCTTCAACGAGGCGGAAAGTTAAACCTAACGAGGATTCTGCGTTGAACCTGCGGGCCGACGACAGTGCAGTTCGCGGGCCTCGTGTGGGCGCGCGGTGTTGCCGTACTTGCTGAATCAATGGCAAGACCTCGGCGGGGGAAAGAGATGCGTCACCGCACCGACACGTGACACCTGAAGGTCTGACTAACTAAATACGTCCTAATATGTCCTTTTCCTTTTCATGGATTGGGTCTTGCACTTGCACCACCACCTGAATTGTTGCTAAGCAACGATAAGTAATTATCCGTTCCTCAATCGTCGCTTGCGAACACAACAGTGATTACAGATTCAGATAGCACATTGGTAGCCAGGCAGGCAGGCGCGGTGCGGACGTACACCGATGTCCGGTCGACGATCAACGCAAGTGAGACAAGCGGACATTCAGCGAAAATTCCTTGCCACCAGCTGAGCATCAGCCGATTATGTCATAGACATAGACACATTTATTCGGCATTTTCACAACACAACACACACAACAACAAACACACAGAAAAATGTCCACTGCAGAAACGGTGAGTGAGTTTGGAGACAGCGGTTCTATTGTATGTAACGTGGACTTCGATGTGAATGACGGACAGCGCGGTGCGCGTGGGCACTGGCGCGCACGACCGGCGTTTTTACGCGCACGCGGAAATTGTACAATTTCTCCACAAATATACAACGAATAATGACAATTGCAGAGAGTACGGGCGCTCCCGCTACCACGGCGCACACAATGTACGAGGGGCATACCGAAAAGATCGGTAATCGAGTACTTTCGATTTAATTAGATTAAAAACTCTTTTTGATGAATAAACACTGGTTAGTGGAAAATCGAATACAATTGACAGAATTAAAAAAAAATTTTTTTTTAAAGAACAATATCAGTTTGAAATTGATAGGTCGATAAAAAAATGGAGCTTACAAGAGAAAGTTTCCGTGCCATAATTTTTTACAACTTTCGACGAGGATTATCTCAGGGACAATGTCTCGCTGAGCTTATATCTATATTCAAGAGTGAAGCGCCTAGCCAGACGACAATATATCGCTGGTATTCTGAATTCCGGCGTGGATGTGCTTCTCTTGGCACCGTACCTTCCACAGGCCGGCCAAAAACAGCGGTTACACCAGAAAATGTCGCTGTTGTGCGCCGAATGATACAGGATGACCGACATATTACATATGAGCAGATTCGGGCTACTTTAGGGATAGGTATGACTGCGATACAAACTGTTTTACATGGTGAACTGGGAGTGAGAAAGCTAGTTTCCCGCTGGGTGCCCCATAATTTGTCCGAAGAGCAAAAGGCGGCTCGTGTCAATTGGTGCCGGTCTACTCTGCAACGCTTCAACGGAGGAAAGTCAAAAGCAGTTTATAACATTGTCTCTGGTGATGAATCATGGATCTATTCATATGAGCCAGAAAGAAAGCATCAGTCGGCTGTCTGGGTCTTCGCAGGTGAGATCAAGCCAACAAAAGTTGTCCGTTCTCGCAGCGTATCGAAGAAAATGGTCGCTTCGTTTGTCGCGAAAACAGGACATGTAGTCACAGTTCCCTTAGAGGAACGGAGAACGGTTACCGCTGATTGGTATACAACGGTTTGTTTGCCACAGATGATATCCGAACTCCGTAGAGGTAACCCGAAACGACGCATAATCCTCCATCACGATAATGCGAGCTCTCACACCGCTCAGAAAACAAGCGAGTTTTTGAAGCAGGAAAACGTTGAATTAATGGATCATCCTCCATACAGCCCTGATCTGAGTCCCAATGATTACTTTACATTCCCTAGAATCAAAGATTTATTGCGTGGTCAGCGGTTTCAAGGTCCAGAAGAAGCAGTGGAAGCATACAAATCGACGATTTTGACCATGTCAACTTCGGACTGGAATTGCTGCTATAATAATTGGTTCGAACGAATGCAAAAGTGCATTAACTGCAACGGAGAATACTTCGAAAAGCAATAAAAATAAATTTAGTTATTTCCTGTATGTATTGTTTTATATTCCCGATCATTTCGGTATGCCCCTCGTAGATACCTGTTAACTATAGCTTCAGATATGGCTTCAAGGCACACCCGATTTTGAATTAAAACCTGACCTTCATTAACTCTAAGTGTGATAAGTGAACCGAAGGTCGACGGTCTCGTTAAATTGTTTATTTAGATTTTCGGCCGACATCGGATGATTATGCGGATGAATAAGCGGTACCCCGAGATCTGTGCCTCTGTCCGTTTGTCACAGGTGATTGATTCTGCAACTACTAATCATACCGATTTGAAATTTGGATATATTGACTTTCAGCAAAGGTTTACCAAGTGAAATGTTTTGAGTTTATTGAAGTTACAGTTTTTGTGAAATCATCCAATAAGAAACTTTACAAACAAACTTAGTTATTTGACAATAACTTTATTTCGGTGTAATAAATACTATAAATATTCTCCCTGGTACAGAATCAGATATTACTTATTAGGAACCCTCGGTGCGCTATTCCAAATCACTCTTGTCTGTTGTTGTTTTTACCACAATTTCATTTCATCTAACCTTATTCACTGTATGCTTGGAGATCTACAGGTGGTGACGCTCACAGCCACCCAGTCACGTGTGTGTGACCATCGTGTCAGCTGGATGTAACCACAGCACCTGACGCCTGCCTAGGACCACGACACCAGCAAGTCTAAACAACCTACACCTGCACTCTGCTGAGAGCGGAGCTGCTGGTACGTCACTGGGTGGGAGAGAGAGGTGTAATGTAGATACTGTATTGTTCTCACCATCTCGTCGTATATGGTCTTGTTGTCGTGTTTCTCGTCGTAGGCGGCGTCGTACGTGAACACCTTGTCCTGTCCGCGCGGGTTGCGCACCTGCACCGCTCCGCGGGCGCTCCACACCTGCACCACCTGAACACACACACACACGCGTCAGTGTACCCCACATCATCACGATATAATGCAACCACTGACGACTTCAACAGGCATCAGCGTGGCTGCGGTCTTCAGAGCTGTCACAACCCCGCCCGACTACAGACACGTACTGACCTCGTCACACTGACTGTATTGTTTCATGGGTACAGATAAATCTGATATTAACATTTTTAAGTCTATTGCAGTCGCTGTGGTTGCCGCCTCAAGCCTCGTCACAGACCTATCTGTTCTGATCTACCTAGAACGACCCCGGACGTTTCTTGCCTTCTTAGATTGGTAGGTGTGTGACGATCCGTACATTTTATTTAGTATTCTAGCCTTTCGGTTTCAATTCTATCTAGAACAGAACAGAATCGGTATGTGACGGGGCTAAGTAAATACATCTTAGATACGAACACATCGAGCTATATTAGTGATAGGCTTATATTATACAAATGATGTTAGTGAGAACAAGTGAGTTCGCCGCACCACCTCCGTGCTCCAAATAATGATACTTGGTGCAATAATGATGATCGGCGGTGTCGTGTCACACTGCCGTAGAACCAAGCCCTAGGCGATGTTAGTTCTAATCTAAAATGAATTGTGATGTATTGTTTGTAGAACGTTGCTGCCACGGAGCCCTAACGGTGCCGGCCGGTGTTCTGGTGGGTGCTGAGTTCACTCAACGTCGGCGCGTCGCACAAAAACGAACAAATATATTTGTCCCAGTTGTTCAATAAAAACGCTGCCCCCAAAACGAGACGGACTTGTTGGCGCGGTAGATGTGGTGAGGTGCTCGGTGGTACGAGCCGCGACAGATAGTGGTGGTACTTTGTTAATGAGATTAATAGACGAGACTTGAAGACAACGATGTTTTTATCATTAGCTACAGCCGATCGCTGTGAGCAAAACAGTCTGTGATTGTACCTAACTTGAACGCTTTTATCTATTTCATATCTGAGTGTGTTCCCATAAATAGTCATGCAGTAACAAACACGGGGTTCTGGTTTCATCGCCAGTTCACAAGAAACGTTCGCCGCATATGTCCGTCACCAATGATATTATATTGTCGCAACGTAAGCAATGAATTATAATCCGTAATGTGATATAGTTGTAATACGTCAGCGAGCTGGCGACGTCGCGCTCACGCTGGCTCCTGTGGATGAGGATCACTGAGGATTGAAGCAGCGACCCTGTCTCCCTCGGTATCTGTAACATGATACTGGGAACAACAGTCCCCTCACCTATGTCCTAATATACAGTATCCTAATATACTGTACAGAATGGAATCATGCAGGTGCGTTCAACCAGCACCCGACAGTGACGAATATTAGTTCTAGACGTAGGTCTAATATACTCCTGAACCTCGTCCGGATGGCGGACAAGGACGTACAAACGGGGCCAACTCAGTAATGCAGATTCTAAAAGATAAAGTAATGGACATGAAGCTGTTATGCTTGAAACACTAGCAGCTCTTGGAGCTGATGCGTGTATATCTATCACTGCACTTGTTTTAATGTTTCTCAATGCTTATCTAGTCTGTTTTTGAAACAATTCACTGAAGTAGCACTTATTACGTTTTCAGGGAGAGCGTTCCAAGAATGCACTACACGGTTAGGCAAGACGTGTTTCCTTGGGTTGCTCCTGCATGAAGGCTTGGTGAGCTTCATTGAGTGCCCTCTCGATCGACTGTTCTGGCTCATGGTGAACATACTGAGTGTCAGTAAACATTTGTAATGTTTCGCAGTTGAAATGAATAACACACGAGTACGATACAGAGTTAGGCGCCGTTTGCAACAACATACGAGTATGTAATGTATATGACTTTTGCGTCTTAAACCTATGATAGTGTGTCAGAGCTGACCGGGTCCAGTGCAGTCCACGTGTTTATATTCCCGTTGAGTTAGTGTACCACCAGTGTTTAATATGTTAGTGCACCGTTGATTCCCCGACCACCGGTGTTAGCGGTACTGCAGATGTAATACCAGACCTGTAAGGGGAGATCGGACTTTGTTTTGTTGGGGGCCGGTTTGCTGGGGGCCGACAGACGCTCGTACCACTTCTGTCCTGGTCTCTCCGGTACCTAGGGACGACGGCAGAGGAACGTCAGCAACAGTAAACAACAGCCTGGCGATCTGACAAACACAGGCTAGAGCTAGCGGCTCTCAGTTGGAGAACATTGCAAATCATTAGTTTATAGGATAGTTGAACAGTGTTGTGTTGTGAGATCACCGCTCGATACAACATTTGAGCGAGTGCCAAAGAGCGGTATTAAATAATAAAGCTGCGGAGTGGCGCGTGCGCCGCTGCCCCACCAGCCGCGCTCAGCTGCAGCATACACGACCTGCGTTGGTGACAGTATGTGTCATACGACCTGCTGATGATCACTGCTGTTCAACAGTACCACGCGGTCGATGAGATCATTGAACAGTTGTAAGTATATGGACCCACTATTTACCATTCTTTTCTAAGTAATTTGTGACCGAGCGAGTCTGTCCATCCTAATCTAATACAAACCCCATCCCCGCCCATGATGGGCAGTATTGCGAGCCTCCGCTGCGTAACGCACGCCGCCCCCGCCCCCCGCCTCACCCCGCGGTAATCTCATGCAAATTACATGTTTCATGTTAAACAATGCGGCTCAGGTCGTTATCCATGCCCATTACCTTTCAAATATCATAACCCGACGATTTACTAGCGCAAGCGGCGCCCGCGCCCGCGCCCGCGCCCGCGCCCGCGCCCGCGCCCGCGCTGACCGCCGCCCGCCGCGTGCTTTGCAGCGAACTCGCAGTTATTGGTCCAGGCACATGCTGAGATGTGTCACACATAACGTGCCAGTAACAGCGACAAAACAATAATTTATCATTCTGTTTTTGTTGTAAATATTGTAGGTTTTTAACGACAGTTTCATGTTTTCTCACACACATTCTTTCACACACTTCACATCTTCTCTTGTACCAGGCCGGGGGGCGGGTGCGAACGATGCCCGAATGAGATGTACTACGAATTATCTTGTGGATACAATTCAGCAGGTGTTGTTGGGTTTCATGATTGCTAGCGCCCTTGGGTGCGCGCAATGATGTCAGCTCGTACGTAAATTAAACATCTGTACCCGAAACGAATCAGTGCGGAACTGTTGACGTAACCAAGAGAATTCATACATTTCGGGAAAGCCTGACCAGGAAATAAATATATTGTTATGATGCGGAAAGGAAAAGCAATAGAACGTTACCTTCTGAAGAAGAACTCTTTCTCTTTTATAATGCTAGGTCTGGTCAGGATTCGAATACAGTAATGCAACATTACGAGACGAACGAACCCTGCTACAATGTCCCCGTGTAGCATCAACACTGTTTATTGTAATATATGTAAATAATATCTGTGAAAACGTTTATTTCCCATTTATAATATGTAAATCTCTACTTTTCATTGAGTTGACTTATAAAATAAATATTTATCTAATGCAGTGTCCACTGAATATTTCGGCGATATAGTCATCCAGGTGTAACAACGCCCGCGGACGGACGGAACCTGTCCCGTATTCCCGTGAGAGCAGTTGGATCCAGAACGCGCCGCGCCGCGCCGCCCCCGCCCCCTCGCCCCCGGACCGAGGTTAAGTAATGGCAGCGCTTAGTTTCGATTTCTTTTTCTTCAGTAAGTACGCGATTAATAGTGTACAATGAGCGAGATCAGTTAACAGTTTTTTACATCATTTTCGTAATCTGGATCGGTCTAGTTCATGCGGAAGGCCATTCTTTACCGCGGCACAAAAAATATCGGTATCGGGCGAAATCTAGCGTCCAGCGACGACAGACCGACTACTGCTCCGTCCTTGTCTGTCATCTTGAAATATCTATACCACCGTTACTACAAACTCAATCCTCCATATAAGGCTGTCGATGTATGTACAGACGGACAGCCTCGCGTTGGCTGTTCTGGAGTTGGATATCGTTATCGCTAAACTCTAACTATAGTTTGTTTATGAGTCATGTCATGTTGTGGCACTAAACTCACAAAGATACCTCAACTCGTTCCGTAGGTAAGTAGGTATACCGCGATTCATGATTAGATTACAGTCACCAGCTGGTGTGACAAGGACGCTCGATGGCGACTCTAGCTCTGCTCACACGCGTGCATCACACGGTGTCATCATCACGGGAAAGTCATTATTATCTCTCATACAAGGACGATGTAACGAAGAAGACGTTTGCAATAATCCCAGTTATTGGATAACCGACGTTTTGGATGAACGAAATAAGTTGTCAACTGATGAACATTTTCTGATCACGACAGTACTTGATATGTTTGTAACATATGCGCGCTCAAATTCACCGCAGAAGATTTGTCGACGAACAAGAAGAGTTGTGTTTACCAGTTGTAATGCTTATACTGTAACGAGCTATATGTTTGAATTACCCGATTTCAACATCGCAATATAAACCATTCCTATCACCGGCCCGCCCGCCCTAAGCACTGGTATTTTATTTATGTAGTATAGTATAGTATACAACACAAAGACACTGGATTTTTGTTAATAATTACATATCCTACTAATAAGAGTAACGAATATTATACTCATAAATACGAAGGTCTGCAGGTATGTATGTCTGTCACTTATTCACGATGAAACGTCTACTTTTCCCACGGTCCCAGAAGTGGGTAGTGTCGCGGATTGCTGTCTGACAACTCAGACTAACAATGCTTCTACATAAATAGACAAATTGCGCGCATACGTCGATACATAGATTGTATATACATATATCACACGCACGCATCATTCGATCTATTCGTTCATTAATTACACCACATGTGCTAATGTAGTGTTGCATTTATCTAAGAACGCGAAACACGTGCAGTGTACCTGTCCGGCATAAACCTGCGTCCTCGGCGCCAGCGGCCGTATTAGGTGTTTGTGGAGGGAGACCTTGTTCACGTAGGTAACTATGTACCTACAGACAAGGCGCTCGCTAGCTCGATGCTGGACGAGGTATTATTTTATTTGACTTGATGCTGTTGGTCCTGCGACCTCTACAGCTCCACTCCGATAATTTGTCAGTCAATCAATCATTCTGTACGCATCAGGCCCAGGTAGAGGTTGGTGCTCTCTGCTGAGCGTTTGTCCTCCTCCATGGTGCGACACAATGGTCGGTCCCGGGCCACTCGCATCCAGCGTATCCCCGCGACCTTCACCAGGTCGTCGGTACATCCAGGACGGTTCGCGGTCGCCACTCGAGAACTTTGACTCCCTGTAGGTATATAGTAATACATTCTTAGAGCGAGGTGGCCTGCCCATTGCCACTTCAGCTCACTGACTCGTCGAGCTAATTCTGTGACCTTAGTACGTCTACGGATTTCATAGTGCCATGCCATGATGAGAGAGTGACGTATACCATGAGCCACACGCATGTGCAGTAGGCAGACGTTACGATTTACAAACAATGCCGCGCGACGATGGAGAGCGACAGTGCTACGTACGCTACAAGTATTGTATCTTATTATACGATACCTCTGTGCGTTAGTTATCTCGTATCCCGCGATGAATCACACCGCTCAACAAGCGTGGTCGTGGCACCGCGTGCCGTACGTGACACACACACACACACACACGATCCAGGATCCATACACCGTGGATACAGATACCACAACGTGGTTTGGTTGGTGGTAATGTCCTCCTGGCTAATGTTACATACCTCTACATTTGCGTGTGTTCCCGTATAAATATAGCAAACGTCTCATTATCTTGAGGGCTCTGAGTTGGGCACGCTCACCGGCTCACCATCCCACGGCCCCAGCGTCACTTTTCAAATCCGTAGTCAAACAAGGAACCCTGTCAGTCCGTCCTCAGCTTAGTCACAGAGACTACTACTACAAGAATACTGTAATTTGGTACGGATATACTCGTACTATATATATATTAATCACGCCGACAAAGTGGTAGAATAAAATTTTGATTTTTTTTTCTCGTGTGGTTGCCATGCACGTAACCTGGGGATGAAATATTTTTTCGCGTCTATCCCATTGTTTGGGGTATCATCGATTAGGTCTTTCAAAAATATTTAGGGTCTAAGAACATCATTTTTCATGTCATTTTGCGCATTATTTGACAAAGGCAGAGCCCCGAGTATCAAAGAATGGCTTCACTACAAACCGAATCCTGTCCTCTTCACATTCTACTGTAGATATTGATTGAAGCTTTGTATTGGTGCGACCTTGGCCCGCGTCTGTCGGCTCCTGATACAGACACGGGCTGACCCCGTTTCCTGTCTCCCTCCTGTCAACTGTCGTCCCTGTGGTGCGGTGGTAGGGCGTTACATAGACGTGATTAGCTCCCGCACTATCTTGGCCTGGTGCCGGATAGGTGTTTCAGTAAAATATAACATATGAAACTCACTTGAGGCGTGGATGAGCACGCTTCTGTCATCAGATGATATGAAGGCCAAGAGCAAGCCCTTAAACTATGTGTGTAGAAACAGTTTCATGTATTCACGGCTCTAGTTGATAACTGATCATGATGTACTGAAATCTGTATCTGAAATAGCTCGACAAGACAGTGAGCTGAAGTGTCCATGGGCAGGTCACATCTCTCGAAGTACGAGTAATCGATGGGGAGTAAAGGTTCCGGGAAACGTGTGTACCGGGCCGTCCTCCTACTAGTCCGGTCAATAAGGCATACCTTGCAGGAGGCCTATGTCCAGCAGTGGACGTTTCCCGGATGATGATGATTGAATCTGTTGATTGCGAATGTTTGCTGTAAATAGTAGAGAGCGTCGCGTCCTACCACCGACCTCCTAGACAACCACCAACCCCCCACTCCACAACAGAATGTTCACCAAACATCACCAACAATATTATTACCGATGATACGCCGTCCGTGAACCAGGAGACATGTACCGCGGCCCTCGAGACGGCAGTAGACTGTTGTCTGCTGTGCCGACTGCCGCGTCTCATGTCACTATCGTTACAAGTGCAGTGACACCGCTTCACCCGCCGGGCAACCACTCATTCACAAATACGAGCAGAGAAATAGTAACGACTACGATGTTCTCCTGTCTCATGGAAACGTAATTATCAAATGGGATAACACGAAATTTTATCGCGAATTAGTTTGATGACAGGAGCGGCAGAATCAGCGGCGTGAAATAAATAATCTGCTGACCTAGCTTTACAATATGATCATCCCTTGTCGTCACGTTGGTGTCGTTACAGGAGCCGCAGGGAAAAATTCATACAGGCTAGACCAAGAGACTTTACATTTACATAGAGCCAAATAAATCAACGCCCTTTTGTTGCAGCACGACTGTTCCGAAGGGCGATATATGAGGGCTCGGCTAATGACCAGCCAGCGGAGGTACGGAGCGAATAATGATATGAATCACATCGCACGCGGCTCGGGACCTGGGGAGATGGGTCTACCAGATCATGGTAATAAACTCAAACAGAGTAGAAACTTAATTGTTGTCATGGATTCGCATAAAATAGTTCAATTTCAATAAACAAGAGATCAAGTGGACTAGCAACCTGACAGAGCTGCTAATATCAGACTCTAACAATATCATTTGTTGAGCCTGTTCAATTTAAAATGAAGCAGGTAGGTATTAAAAATTAGTTAAACTGCAAACAATGCCTTCACAATATTCGCAATGTTCTCCAATTGAGCAGGGCGCGTGTCCCCGCCCCGCCCCCGCTTGCGCGCCCCCCTGAGCTAGCAACCCCCGCGGGTCGCAGCTCCCACACCCCCACACCTCATCTCACCTCCTCGTATCCCTCGCTACGCTCCTTCTCCGACATCGGCCGGCAGCGCACCACCACCTTGACGCACTCGTTGAGCGCCGTGCGAGGCCGTGCTGACTTCTCCATGGTGCTGCTCGACCCTCGAGGGCGGACGACGCGATACCCAAACTCAAGTCACTGATATCGATCCATCCGGTGCGAGCTCGCCATCACCTGTTCCTATCGATCCCGCGCAACGTACACTGACACCGACCACTTATACCTATCTATTACAATAAATATAGTAACACTAATAAAAACTATAACACACGATTAAATATTTAGAAACGTAACAAAATAATACAAAATCGTAAATTTAAATAAACGGGACTGGCATACAGCCACCACAAATGGACATTTCTTTTCAACTGACGGTTTTTTCGTGTTGCCAGATCGCCAAACGAGAATATACCACCGAAAGGCAAAAATCAATTGCGTTTCGATCGTTACGACAACCGTAAAGGACGCGATTGTGATAACAGAAACATGATTGTTTTTTATGAGCCACATTTAATACAGCACACATATTAAATTTCTGAGCAATATACAGTGTATTTGATACGTTCTAACTACATGATATTTAACTTTAAAAGGAATGCGATAAGCACAAACAAAACGCAAAAAAGCAGAACATGACCACAGTCATAAAACAGCTGAAAACTGTCAACTCGATAAATATTATGTTGTTTGTGTTAATTATTTAAGTACGTTGTGGTATAATTTCAAATGTGAAATTATATGTACACTTTAAAAAACAAGGACACTTGTCCTATACTTTGATAGTGCAGTTTTATTTTGTACAGCGCAGATTAATACAAGTTTCATAAACTATGTCAACTACTTTAGCCATCAATTTGAAAAGAGCAAGCAAAGTGTATCATGAAGGGGTGTGTACACTTTATTTATATATGTTTCAAGCAGTCTCTTCAAAAATAAATTACATATAAAATAAGCGCGACTTACATTGTACTTCTAAAAAACGGTTGGGTTTTAAGTATGAACTTTACACCTACAACTTTTTTACACCCTAATCCAAAAACCTCATCCCGAAATGTTGAAATCAAGGATGGAAGAAAGCTTTAATCTTAATGATGAATTTGATCGGCCAAAAGTACAGTAAATTGTTTTAAAAAAACAGCGACCAAAAGTAAAAATTTGATTTAAAAAGATAATAAAAATAAAACATTACAATTATTAATTCCTTTTACAGTTTCTACTTGTTACTTACATTGTTGAAGTTGGTCACCCCTTTCTATATGAAAATGGGGTAATTTAAATATTTAACCCTTTGCTTTGCAAACTTTAATTGACGTGTGTGTGTGTGTCATGGTGTGCTGTGTGTGTGTCAGGACATGATAGCTGGCGTGGTGGTGGTGGAGAGCAGTAGCGACGTTCGTCATGAGGGTCTCACGCTCGTCATGGAGGGCGGGGTCACGCTCACGCCGGGCGCACGCGCACGACCTGCCGGCGGACTGCTCGACGCATTCTCGAGCAGCGTGAGGGTATGTAACAGGGGATGTCAGCATTCAGTACAATATTCAGTTGTATGGCAACACCCTTCACAGAATAGTAACTTTGTGGAAATGCAGCCAGTATTAACGGTGTAAGGTTTGGTTGTTGAGTTAGTTTGTCTGTGTCGTCAGCCGATCCCTCTGGTGCATAGCACGCTGGAGCTGTCGTCTGGGGGTCGGGTGCCGGCCGGCGTTACCGAGGTACCGTTCGAGGTGCCGCTGTGTGCCCGGCCCGGGTCCCCGCCCGGCTCGCTCCTAGAGACCTATCACGGCGTGTTCGTGAGCGTCGGGTACAGCCTGCGCTGCCACCTGCGACGGCCCCTCTTCAACAAGCCGCTGCACGCATCCTGCCAGTTCTTCGTGCAGCAGACGATGGTCAGTCAACACTATGCAGTAATCATCAACAACCTATGTATGTTCCTACTAATCCCACTGCTGCGGCAAGGCCTACTCTCCTACAGAGAGTGTATGTGCCATCACGCAGGCCTAGTGCGGTGTAGTGTAGTAGTGGTAGACTTCATTTAAAAAAAACACACACAAAGAGGTCAACCGAAGAATCCAACTCGGCTGGGCAGCATTCGAGAAGTTACGGCATATCTTCTTGTCCAAAATACCTCAGCGTCTAAAGACAAAAGTCTTGCCAGTGATGACATACGGAACCGAAACGTGGTCCTTTACTGTGGGCCGAATAAACAAGCGAGTCAAGTCACTCAGCGAGCAATGGAACGAGCTATGCTCGGAATTTCTCTATGTGATAAGGTCCGGAATGAGGAAATCCGTAGACGAACGAAGGTCACCGACATAGCTCGACGAGTCAGTGAGCTGAAGTGGCAATGGGCAGGCCACATCGCTCGAAGAACCGATAACCGGTGGGGAGTAAAGGTTCTCGAGTGGCGACCACGTACTGGGAAACGTCTACCGGGCCGTCCCCCTACTAGATGGATCGACGACCTGGTTAGAGTCGCAGGGAGTTGCTGGATGCAGGTGGCTCGGGACCGGTCGATGTGGCGTACTATGAGGGAGGCCTATGTCCAGCTGTGGACGTTTCCCGGCTGATGAAGATGAGAAACATTGGATGAGACATTCATGGGAAGTTTCCTGCAGCATTGCGCTGAGTTAGGCATGTTTGTATGTGACTGTATATTATTTGTACCAGCAAGATCCGCCTCCGATGAAGCCGGTGCGCTGCGAGATCACGCCGGCGACGATCCGTGCGGGTTCGGGAGCGGGGGCCGGAAGCGCGGGTGGCGGAGCGCGGGGGATGCCACACTTCCAGATCTACGCGGAGATAGACTCTACTGTGTGCGCGCTAGACCGACCGCTCACCGGCAAGGTACGTCACAATACACGAGGACACGTTACTGCACCGGCCGCGTACATACATAGAACGGACGGTCGGTGCCGTGCTCCCCTACTCAGTCAGATAATGTATACTTGTGACTTCAGTACAGTTGTGTTGTCAGATCCGCGTGGACGAGTGCTCGGTGCCCATCAAGTCCATCGAGCTGCAGCTGGTGCGCGTGGAGACGTGCGGGGGCGCAGACGTGCTCTCCAGAGACGGTCAGTGTGACTACACTAGTGTCACGTAGGTGCACGCAAGTTTACATCATCACTAGTATCAATGTTTTCCATGGTAACAAAGATCTGACTACATACTGGTATTTATATTCACTTATTACTGGTAGTTCACTGATTAAATCTATTGGGAAACATGTACCACGGTGGACCACTGTTAGCAGTGGACGTTTCCAGATTTTTTAAGCATATGTTGTTGTGTGTGTAGAACACAACGAAAGATACTAGTAGGAGAGTCAGAGTTAATCTTGAGAATGAATGAATGAAATTCTAAAATGAAGATCTTGTGTTGGTACGCAGCGACGGAGGTGCAGAACATACAGGCGGGGGCGGGGGACGTGTGCCGGGCGCGGGACATACCGCTGCACATGGTGCTGCCCCGCCTCTTCACCTGCCCCACCACCGCCACCCCACACTTCAAGATAGGTGAGCACCTCCTCACTGTCTCGCGGGCATGTCGACATGCGCCTGACTCTAGCGGTACATGCCAACAACCCGTCGAGGTGTTCCAACAGCTGTTGTTTGCAGAGTTCGAGGTGAACATGGCGGTGATATTCGAGGACGACTACCTCGTCACCGAGAACTTCCCCATCCTGCTGCTGCGGTGCAGGTAGACAGTGAAATGTACAGTACGACACGTGTCAATCATTTATTCACTGCAACTTACATATATATGTACACCTACTTACATTACCTTGTAATTACAAATTACAATTATTATATGTACATTTGATAACTTTAAAATTGTACACTTTCTTTGTAGAATTTACAGATTCGTTATTTACGATAAAATAAACTTATTATTAACAGAATCCACTTGACCTTCATTTCACTAGACGGTCAATGACGATGAGATCATACTATAGAAGCAATTACATCAACCCTTAAAGTCTTTTTAGTCGCTTTTCTTATAAACAGAACAGACCAAATATAGTAAATGTATATAAAACCTCCATCTATACACACACATGCAAGAACCCGATGCATTGAAACGTAGTTGTACAGGGTGACGAGGGTCGAGCACGCTACACGGAGTGCGCGCGCGGGTCGAGGGCCGCAGTCTGCGCACGGCTGCACGTAGTTGTACAGGGTGACGAGGGTCGAGCACGCTACACGGAGTGCGCGCGCGCGTCGAGGGCCGCAGTCTGCGCACGGCTGCACGTAGTTGTACAGGGTGACGAGGGTCGAGCACGCTACACGGAGTGCGCGCGCGGGTCGAGGGCCGCAGTCTGCGCACGGCTGCACGTAGTTGTACAGGGTGACGAGGGTCGAGCACGCTACACGGAGTGCGCGCGCGCGTCGAGGGCCGCAGTCTGCGCACGGCTGCACGTAGTTGTACAGGGTGACGAGGGTCGAGCACGCTACACGGAGTGCGCGCGCGCGTCGAGGGCCGCAGTCTGCGCACGGCTGCACGTAGTTGTACAGGGTGACGAGGGTCGAGCACGCTACACGGAGTGCGCGCGCGGGTCGAGGGCCGCAGTCTGCGCACGGCTGCACGTAGTTGTACAGGGTGACGAGGGTCGAGCACGCTACACGGAGTTCGCGCGCGCGTCGAGGGCCGCAGTCTGCGCACGGCTGCACGTAGTTGTACAGGGCGACGAGGGTCGAGCACGCTACACGGAGTGCGCGCGCGCGTCGAGGGCCGCAGTCTGCGCACGGCTGCACGTAGTTGTACAGGGTGACGAGGGTCGAGCACGCTACACGGAGTGCGCGCGCGCGTCGAGGGCCGCAGTCTGCGCACGGCTGCACGTAGTTGTACAGGGTGACGAGGGTCGAGCACGCTACACGGAGTGCGCGCGCGCGTCGAGGGCCGCAGTCTGCGCACGGCTGCACGTAGTTGTACAGGGTGACGAGGGTCGAGCACGCTACACGGAGTGCGCGCGCGCGTCGAGGGCCGCAGTCTGCGCACGGCTGCACGTAGTTGTACAGGGTGACGAGGGTCGAGCACGCTACACGGAGTGCGCGCGCGCGTCGAGGGCCGCAGTCTGCGCACGGCTGCACGTAGTTGTACAGGGCGACGAGGGTCGAGCACGCTACACGGAGTGCGCGCGCGGGTCGAGGGCCGCAGTCTGCGCACGGCTGCACGTAGTTGTACAGGGTGACGAGGGTCGAGCACGCTACACGGAGTGCGCGCGCGCGTCGAGGGCCGCAGTCTGCGCACGGCTGCACGTAGTTGTACAGGGCGACGAGGGTCGAGCACGCTACACGGAGTGCGCGCGCGCGTCGAGGGCCGCAGTCTGCGCACGGCTGCACGTAGTTGTACAGGGTGACGAGGGTCGAGCACGCTACACGGAGTGCGCGCGCGGGTCGAGGGCCGCAGTCTGCGCACGGCTGCACGTAGTTGTACAGGGTGACGAGGGTCGAGCACGCTACACGGGAGTGCGCGCGCGCGTCGAGGGCCGCAGTCTGCGCACGGCTGCACGTAGTTGTACAGGGCGACGAGGGTCGAGCACGCTACACGGAGTGCGCGCGCGGGTCGAGGGCCGCAGTCTGCGCACGGCTGCACGTAGTTGTACAGGGCGACGAGGGTCGAGCACGCTACACGGAGTGCGCGCGCGGGTCGAGGTCCGCAGTCTGCGCACGGCTGCACGTAGTTGTACAGGGCGACGAGGGTCGAGCACGCTACACGGAGAGCGCGCGCGGGTCGAGGGCCGCAGTCTGCGCACGGCTGCACGTAGTTGTACAGGGTGACGAGGGTCGAGCACGCTACACGGAGTGCGCGCGCGGGTCGAGGGCCGCAGTCTGCGCACGGCTGCACGTAGTTGTACAGGGCGACGAGGGTCGAGCACGCTACACGGAGTGCGCGCGCGCGTCGAGGGCCGCAGTCTGCGCACGGCTGCACGTAGTTGTACAGGGCGACGAGGGTCGAGCACGCTACACGGAGTGCGCGCGCGGGTCGAGGGCCGCAGTCTGCGCACGGCTGCACGTAGTTGTACAGGGCGACGAGGGTCGAGCACGCTACACGGAGTGCGCGCGCGCGTCGAGGGCCCCAGTCTGCGCACGGCTGCACGTAGTTGTACAGGGTGACGAGGGTCGAGCACGCTACACGGAGTGCGCGCGCGGGTCGAGGGCCGCAGTCTGCGCACGGCTGCACGTAGTTGTACAGGGTGACGAGGGTCGAGCACGCTACACGGAGTGCGCGCGCGCGTCGAGGGCCGCAGTCTGCGCACGGCTGCACGTATTTGTACAGGGCGACGAGGGTCGAGCACGCTACACGGAGTGCGCGCGCGGGTCGAGAGCCGCGGACGGGGAGTCTGCGCGCGGCTGCACGTAGTTGCGACACAGTCCGTAAAACTGCTGCGGCCTCAGCGCACGCTTCTGCGCGTCGAACCTGCGCATGACATGTCCGCTGTACATACAAACACATCAAGCGCATCCATCGAACACATCTAGTTCTGTAAAACACTTTACAACATGGTAGAAACGGTGTTAAGTCGATGATCTTGTTTCTAATTGATATTTATGTGTGACTGACCTCCACCCCACGTGTGCCATGCACGCGGCGCAGAGGGCGATGGTCCACGTGTACCCGGGGAACCACGAGAACTCGGCGGAGGGCGCCCCGCTCAGCGACGTGTTCTGCGCCCGCGACACCGTCACTATGTCGTGCATGAACCCGCCTACAACATACATACAAAGACTTACGAAATTTGATATTTTTGAAACACTTCTGCAACGAGTGGTCTCAACCACTCTTTGCTGAAGGCGAGCGATAAACGTCAACATTGACAGTTCCTACAGTTCTGATAAAGTTTCGTTCCGTGTTCGTTGTGCGTATTACAGGTTTTATATTCAAACGAATTATTAAAATAGAGTTGATTTCAATTTATAGTTTTACTAAATTCTAACAAAAGGCTAATTGTTAAATTTGAAGTTATTTTTTCGTATCGATAATTAACAGTTTAATTTTTCTGGTTGAAATGGATTAGATTAAATATTTCAAGTTATATTGGCAACACCTGATGCGATAATTCAAAAATACGGTACAACCTGTCTTCATGTGACTTGTAGTCGATTGTATCGGGAGCAAGATGTTCTGTGTGTAAAAGGCCCGTAAATCATTCAGCAGGATATAACAGCCATGTTTTCATGGAGAATCACATTATATAATATTATAGTCGTTATATCCCCTAGTGTGTGTGTGTGTCGTCACTCACTGAGGTTCGTGTAGTTGGAGTGCACGCCCTCGCTGGACATGGCGAAGATGTGCTCGCGCCGCGCTATCTCCGCGAGGCACGCGCCGCAGCACAGCACGCTCTTCTGTAACATCAAACAACACGATACATGAATTACCAACAATACAACTTAGTATAGTAATTAAACTCTCGCTCCGGACGCAGTCTTTTGATGTCAGAAAAATGATGATGATGTCCTCCACGGCGTATCCGTCGACGGCGACACCCCGACCCTACCTCCTGGCATGTGCGCGGCCATTGACTTGCGAAGAAGAATTTGTTTTAAATATCTTTTCGCAAGTAGCGCAGTACAGCTGTCCTTCGTCGTTAAATGTGTAGTTATACATTTGCTTTGGTCGCGTCTTGCGGATTTGACGTTTTGCATCGAGATCTTCTAGACGCATTATTTCGAACGCTTCTATTCCCTTTAAGACTTTATTGCGCCATTCAGGTTTTTGCAGTGCATGGCGGTCCCAGGTGTCAGGAGATATTCCACAGCCACAGTCAGAAAAATACAGAGTATACAAACAGGACAAGTGTTCAAAACTTTTTCATTAGTTCCTGGGTCGATTAAGTACAAATTCAAATTAAGGGTGTTCGCGGGAGTTCCGAATACGAATCCGTTGTCATAATATATTTAGAAACGCCACGTTCTCGTATGCAGCGCAGACACTTACGTGTGCGATGAGGCGCACCTCCATGCGCAGCCGCAGCAGCGCGCTGTCCACCGCGAACAGCTGCAGGCGGTCGCGCGCAGACAGCGCCAGGTTCGACGCCACCCAGAACGACAGCGACACCGGCTCTGATGGTAGCTTGTCCGCTGCAACACACGGCACGTTATAATGTTTGACGACGCACGTCACACGCGAGGGACAGACGCTCACCCAGCATGAGCGTACGGAAGTAGTCCTCGATGACGCGGCGCATACGCTCGTAGTCAAATATGTCGTACACGAACACCGGCCACGCCGTCAGCGCCGCGTCCATGGTGCGCGCGACGCGGGACGCGCTCCACGCCCCCCCGCCACCCGCGCACTCCCCGCCGCTGTACCACAACAGGGGACAGAAGAAACAAACTGTCATAATTTTCCTCCTCATCCAAATATTATTTATCTCTGTATACTACAGACTCTATAGCATTTGTTCGCCTGCTCCTTGGTATACCACCATGATAGAGTTGAATTCAATTTAAAGAATCACTATTTCCTTACAAATGGCTCAAGTAGTCACTTATTAAAAATATAATGGTTAAAATTTGAAGTAATTTTTTCGAATCGATAATTAACAGTTTAATTTTTATGTCTGAAATGGATCAAATTAAATATTTCAAGTTATATTGGCAACACTTGAGGCGATAATTCAAAAATACGATAAAACTAGTTTTCATGCGACTTGTGTGATAATGATGATGACTGATGATGATGATGATCGTGACTTACGTCGTGTGCGACGATGCTATATCACACGAGAGAATAAAAAATATAGATCCAGGTGCATGTAATAGGGCGGCCCGGTACACGTTTCCCGATAACTGTTTTTTTGCAAGCTATGCGTGACCTATGATATGCCGTAACTTTCCGAACGCTGCCCAGCCGAGTTGGATTCTTCGGTTGACCTCTTTGTCGAAGTTGGACCTACCTAGTTGAACGATCTGTCCCAGGTATACATACTCTATGCGTGACCTATGATATGCCGTAACTTCCCGAACGCTGCCCAGCCGAGTTGGATTCTTCGGTTGACCTCTTTGTCGAAGTTGGACCTACCTAGTTGAACGATCTGTCCCAGGTATACATACTCTATGCGTGACCTATGATATGCCGTAACTTCCCGAACGCTGCCCAGCCGAGTTGGATTCTTCGGTTGACCTCTTTGTCGAAGTTGGACCTACCTAGTTGAACGATCTGTCCCAGGTATACATACTCTATGCGTGACCTATGATATGCCGTAACTTCCCGAACGCTGCCCAGCCGAGTTGGATTCTTCGGTTGACCTCTTTGTCGAAGTTGGACCTACCTAGTTGAACGATCTGTCCCAGGTATACATACTCTATGCGTGACCTATGATATGCCGTAACTTCCCGAACGCTGCCCAGCCGAGTTGGATTCTTCGGTTGACCTCTTTGTCGAAGTTGGACCTACCTAGTTGAACGATCTGTCCCAGGTATACATACTCTATGCGTGACCTATGATATGCCGTAACTTCCCGAACGCTGCCCAGCCGAGTTGGATTCTTCGGTTGACCTCTTTGTCGAAGTTGGACCTACCTAGTTGAACGATCTGTCCCAGGTATACATACTCTATGCGTGACCTATGATATGCCGTAACTTCCCGAACGCTGCCCAGCCGAGTTGGATTCTTTGGGTGACCTCTTCGTCGAAGTTGGACCTACCTAGTTGAACGATCTGTCCCAGGTATACATACTCGTCTACAACTTCGATTGTAGTGTTCCCAACCACTACCGGCATAGGTGCAACATGGACATTTGACGGGATTTTCGTCTTATCCTTGTTCATTTCAAGGCTAGGCAAGGTTGGGAAACTTTGTTGAGATGTTGGCCTTCATCTCACCTGGTGGTAAGTGACGATAAGGCCGTGGGATGGTAAGCGTGCACACCCAGAAGCCTCAATATAATGAGGCGCTGGCTCTGCTACCTGTCATACCGGAACACAACAGTGCTGGTAACTTGGACTTAGGTATCATGGTGGTAGCTAGCCAGGCGGACACAGAAAATGCCCTACCACCAACCAAACCCCTCACGGGGAATCGAACCCGGGACCTCCGCATTGTTAGCCCAACATTTATCCACTAGGCCGCGGAGGCGGGTACATTCAATGACGTTGATAATATCCACTTGAGCAGCTTCATTTCAGTGTTTATATAAAGTATCCGCGACTACAGCGGGTGCCCCGCCCGGCACAAGGAGCGTGTGCTGACCTGTTGCCCCGCAGGGCCGCGAGCGCGTCTAGCCGGGCGCCGGGGGTCGGGGGCCGGGGCGCGAGCTCCGGCAGCACGCGCACCTCTGCGAGCCGGGCGCGCGCGTACACGTGCGCCGGGTGGGAGCGCCGGGAGCCCCCCTCCACCAGCCGGAACCTGCGCACACGCACGCACTGTCAACGCACACGCGGTATGCTTGTGTGCGGAAACAAGTGATTCATGAGGGCATTGGTTACAATGGCAAAACGGGACAAGTGATTAATTAGTAAATTACAGCAGCGGCCGGCAAGAGGCAATGATCTGACGAACGAACGAAGCCGAGGCACACATTCGTAAGCCCACCAATGCCTAGTTGTGGCAAAGGCTTGTATAGTACTTTTCTCAAATAATGCGCGATTATTAAAACTAAGCAGTACCCAGGCAGAACTTTTTATTTGAAAATACAAAACTTTTCAAAATCTATGAAGAACAATAAAAATAATGACGCGCCAAAGTGTAATTTTTTTTCAATTTTCGAAATTTAAATATCACTTTTGATTAGTTACCTCCTTGGTTGCCATGTTTCAGAGTAAAAGATCGTTCAATTTTTAAATTACACAACATATGAGGTAAACTCATATTTAAACAAATAAATTACTATGTAAAATAGTAATTTATTTGGCCGCTAAATCACGACAGATATGGATTTTAATACAACTTTTGCCGGCCGCTGCTCGCATGTATTGGTCCAGTACAGCAATTTCGATTTATCTCGAAGAAGGTCAAAACAATGCTCAAACTTCCAAGCATGTTTCAGAAATAACTATACTAAATTTATTACTTATGATGTCGTCGACGCGTGTCCACAATCTCCGGTGGTTAGCGACGGTGCGCGCGGTGGTCTACAAGGTGACTGTTCACTCTCCTTGTAGCTTTGTGGGAATGTAGACGCTGGCAGTGCGTTCCACTCCCTGGCTGTACACATGATAAACTTAGAAGCAAAACGCTTAGTGTGTGTCACAGGGACGTGGAACCCTGCTGTTCGCCTGCCTGTACTATATATAATAATAATAACAATAAATATTAACAGTGCTCATTGGCATGAATGGGGTGGTTGCTCCCACCCGGGTGCACTTGGCCACACTCGGTTCCACTTTGCTATACCGTCGCATATCTTGTTACGTCTTGTTAAACACCAAAACCAAACATTACTAATGCTATCTTTTGAAAGAAATTTAGAATGGGTTCGCACTTGGCCTTCATCTCACCTGATGGTGACGATAAGGCCGTTGTATGGTGCGCGTGCGCAACCATGAAGCCTCAGGCTACCAAGGCGCTAGCTCTGCTACCTTGTATACCGGAACACTTATGTTTGGCGTCGGTAGCCAGCGCGCGTGTGAGAGAGACCTGTGCACTGCGCGCGCCTTGAGCGTGAACGCGGCGCTCTCCGCACCCCCCTCGCCGTCCATCGCCGCGTCGTCGTCCCCCGCCCCCGCCCCCGCCCCGCCGACCTCGAACACCTCGCACAGCACCCCGTACCCGGACATCATGGCGCCGCTCTCACTGACACAACACAACAATGCTCATAGCACGAGACTCACTCTTACACTTACACACGCTCGTAACGCGGTCTAGTAGTAACTATCATTAAATTCTTCACAAAGGTATGTATTTCAGGTGCTGTGCCTTATGAATTCCCCCTCCCAATACTCCCAGCTAATATACCATTATTATTAATCACAATTTCTAGTTACTACCAATCGTAGGGTGCTTGCTAGCTTTAGTTTTTCAAAAAACATAAAGAAAAAATCAAAAACCCCCGACGACTAAAAAATTCTAAAAATTCGATTAACATATATACCAAGTTTTGTCCAGATCGGTTGAGTAATGCGAGGCGTAGAGGAAAGCATACAAACACACAGAAAGTAGCTTTTTGCCCTGGTAGTTGAAGGGAAGACCTTTGTTCACTTCACTCACTTGGTCAATTAGTATAAGAATTAAATAATTATCGAAAAATTCTTTCTAGAACTTTGTACAACATTCTGGCGAAGTGTTTCATTAATATGATTAAATTGTCCCAGTGCAGTGAACATTGAGTTCATCTTCAAATAGAAAAATGTTAGAGTGTACAAGTTCATTGAAATTAATACTACTGGTGACTCACTCGGGACACAGCAGGCCGAACATACGGTCGTGTCGCACCGCCGTCACCAGCGGGTCTCCGGGCGCGGCGCGCGGCAGCAGCATCGGCACCGTCTCGCCGGGGAACACGGCTCCGTGATGGGCCACCACCGGCACGCGCCCCCGCCACCCCGCCTCCAGCACGCGCCGGCCCCGCACCGCGACCAGACCCGCTCCCATGTACTGCAACACATGCATCTCTACACATCAACACGGTGCGGCGTAAATCTAGGAAAATGATACTTCTATGCTATACATGATTAGTGTGCAGATTGCATGCGTTTTTTAAGGTCCGAATTCTGGTCTGAATTCCAAGATTTTTGCAAAAAATCTAATGTTAAACATACATTTTCCCTCCATACCATCCAGCCACCAATGGGGCAGCGGAACGATTTGTAGAGACTTTCAAATCTTCTATTACTAAAATAAAGTGGTTTCTAACTTGGTGCTGCTATCGACTTGTTTCTGTTTGACTACAGGCTCTCCTCAGCGTACCACTGGTGTCACACCAAACGCATGTTGGCGAGAGAGATTATAACTAAATTCACCAGCTTGCGATCTCCGCCCATAGAGCAGGTTGTTCAGGATAAATTAAATCAAAGAGATCAAGGCAATCGTGATTTAGCTTTTGTGATTGGTCAGAAAGTAATCAGGCATCGAACCCGGGACCTGTCAATGTCTATGAGTGTAACACTCGGACAACTGCACCATGGAAGCCAATGAATCTTGACCTGGATCCCACAACTTTCATTTGTTATTAAAACCCACCAAGTGTGTGTTGGACCACCATAGTGCACTGATCAACACTAGTTTGAAAGTTTCCACTTTTAAATTTCTATAAAATAATAATAAATGTTGACTCACTGAGTGTGATGCGGCCAGTGAGATGTCAAACTGTTCCGCCTCCTCCTCCTCGCTGGCAGAGCCCATGGCATCGTCTTCATCCCCAGCCTCAACGCTGACGTCTAACGCCGGCAACCCGCCCTCTTCTAATATACAAAATATTAAAAGTTAATATAAAATATACAAAATATTAAGTTACGTTATGGCAGTGCATGTTATCAGTACAATGAGAATAATCTACACTCAAAACCTTTTTAGTATTATCCGGCGAGTTCTAAATTATCTGAGAGTTCCCTACAAAAACATTTCGTCTAAGCACAGTGTCCCCTTTTGTATAACCTCACCTTAGCCGATTTAATATAATATTATAATCATCTCACTTCTATTAGCTAGTTAATCTTTTGACGACCAGTAAAGGCCACTTTTATTAGCTGTTGTCCAAACCAAAATAAACAACAGCTGTGGCAAAAAACTAATTGCGCAGAATTTACCGTTTTCTTCCATAATTCTGTTCAGAAGTGCTCTTAGTAAATAAATCCTAGAGTTCTCTTCGCCAACCAAATACTAGTAATTAATTTTAAACGTTTTTTCAGGAATGTTGTATGTTTGTATCAGAAAAAAATAGTAAAAATATCTCAATCTCAAGTTTTCTTTCCATGATTTCTCGCGATTTCTCGTTTGGCTCTATTTTGGCTTTGGTCGGTCGGCTGGTTGGCCGGTTCAGGCCGGTTATCAGCTGACGTTAGGTAGTCATTTATAAAGAAAGATTGTTTGACTTTTAAAGTTTTAAACCGACTTCGAAAGAGGAGGAGGTTCTCTGTCGGGAGATTTGTACACTTGAGTACAAAAATATGTATCCACTTTTGAACCATGTCACATTCACTCTTGCTTGTTCCTACGTAGCGTGTTGAAGGAAATGACAATTAAAGGCGAATGTGACATGGTTCAAAAGTGGATATATATTTTGTACTATTAGTTAGTTAGTTAGTATTAGTTTTACGGTGGTTAAAATTTAAAACACAGAATAATATACTATTGAGCTAATGCCAAACAAACCAAAAAGATTAGTTACATACTACATTTCCAAAATTCATTATTTACTCAACCACCACGCCATATGGTCCCTCGGGTTTGGTCCATCTACATAAACGATGAGAAGATAGATCTTCTAATTTCATATTATTCTTAAAATCTGAGTTTTAGTATTATCCAGAATGAAACTATGAGGCTTTGAAAATACGACGAAACGCTTTGAGTAAATATGCTTTAGGTATAGTAAATACATACCCTGCTTTTTTGGTTCGTACTTGGTGGAGGAACTATACTGCCCGCCACACTGAGCAAGTAAATGGCCCGCCAGTGTATCGGCATTTGGGTATGGATTAAATCCAGTATTTATCCATGAACTGATCTTTGCAATAGTGGTCAAAAATCCTATCCAATGTATTTTTCACATCTTACATTTATTGTATTGGAAAAACGTGTCTGTAAGGTCTAACGACCACTACTTGTCAAGTATGTTTAAAAAACAACAACGGTATGTCTATGCATGTGCCAATGCCAAGAAGATTGTGCGAAAAATTCATTACAAGGAGCTCTTTTGAACGCCGATTTGATTGAAAATATTGAATTTCTGAGGCTTCTAAGAGATGTGAATAAACAGTGTATTAAATGAAACCATAATGTGTTGTAGCGTTGTGTGGTTTTATGTTTTCGTGTTGACATTGCTGGATATTTCTCTCAACACGAGACTGTCAGCACAGGGGAAGAGCCACGGTAAAATCGATTCTATAAGTTTACAAAAGCAAAGTACGCAAGCTTGTTCGTCTTTAACCCGTCTTGGTAACGAGGGACTGCTGTTTTCTTACTCCATACTCCACTGTGCGCAACATGTGCGGCTTACTTGAATGTCGACAGACTTGTTGCTCATCTTGTTCCACAAACAGGATCTATACTGTCGCGTCTTACAGTTATTGTGGCACCTGCCGTCACTGTTGCATCGACGATCGAGCCTGGCTTGTGGCTGGGTCAATGTATAAATGGAGGTGACCATCCGCAGCCCAGAGCTTACAAACATTAACTTTTATAGGGATCATGGTTGGAGTGCACAAAAGAGGTCACTAAGGCGGGACTTATCCTAAGTCCTTAGGGTTCCGTAGTTGAACAAGGAACCCTTATAGTTGCGCACTGTCTGCGCGATTTAGCTCAGACCCTAACTACTAGAAAGCTGTAATTTGGTATGTGTACAATCAATATTAATCACACTGACAAAGTGCTAGAATAAAATCTTGAAAAATATTAACATAAACATTGAATAGGTCTTTCAAAAATAATGACGGTCTAGGCACATCACACTTTGCTTAAGGGATCCTCTTACAAAATAAGAAGCTTTACAGTGATAATTATTGTAAGAGTCGAGCGGAATCCTACACTGTGCTTCACCTGAGATGCACTTGGCTGCTTTTCTTCCTCAGTGCCACCTTTTGTATTCCCTCACCAAAAACATTTCATAAGTTTTTTTTTAAATCTGCTCAATCTGATGTTTTTGTGAATTTTTTCTTGCCGAAGATGCATACTTTTTACCAATCCTATGACACTTCCACCCTTGAAATTATCTGCACTGAATGTAGTACGGAATTGTTGAAGGATGAAGAAACACTCGATGAGAGCTATAGAAATATAAACTGCATGGAGGGAGATCTTGTAGTTTTTCAGTTTGGCCAGAGTGATAAATTATTTAGTAAATTTTAAATTCCTTACCATGCCTTCCTTTGAATCCTAATAGAGTGTAAGATTGTGTGTCTTCAGCACAATTTTTTTATATAGGGATAAAAGGTCAGAGAGGCTATTTTATTCTAGATGAAACAAGTAGATGCCCTCAGACAATTTTTGAAGTAGCCTCAGATGAAGTTGTAGTCAAATGCTAGTTATTATTATGAATTCTGCTAACCATTATGAAAAATACTTAACTACCTGTATTTGAACAGTAAATAAGACTCAACTACAAGAGCTAGTCAAACCATGTGTCCATGTGTGCAGAGGTTCACAGGAAGGGCAGTATTGAACTGTTCAATAGTTAATATATATGTGTGAATGTATTTGTAACCTGCACCCATTGTTTGTCTACAGATGTTGAGGTGCACGACTCCAAGGTAGAGGGGATTACATTTCAGGTGAGGATGTTTATACAGTTCCAAACCACTTTGTTGGCAAGGATGATAATATTTTAAGTATTGAAAATATCTAACCAAAATATTGGTATAGTAATTGAGGTGAACCATTCATTTTGTAACCAAAACCATTTGTAATGGGGGCTCCAAGCCACGGAACAGTGAACCAGCACATCATATACGATCTTAAGAGTGCACACTTTTCAGAATTTCTTACAATGCTGCCAAATGAAACAGTTTACAGGATCTTGTTGCAATGCTGTTGATGTGCAGGCTAATGACAGCTTTTATGTTAGATCTTTTATGATAGGTCTCTCTAGAGATCTGCATCAAGCTACGAGGGGCATACCGAAAAGATCGGTAATCGAGTACTTTCGATTTAATTAGATTAAAAACTCTTTTTGATGAATAAACACTGGTTAGTTGAAAATCGAATACAATTGACAGAATTAAAAAAAAAATTTTTTTTAAAGAACAATATCAGTTTGAAATTGATAGGTTGATAAAAAAATGGAGCTTACAAGAGAAAGTTTCCGTGCCATAATTTTTTACAACTTTCGACGAGGATTATCTCAGGGACAATGTCTCGCTGAGCTTATATCTATATTCAAGAGTGAAGCGCCTAGCCAGACGACAATATATCGCTGGTATTCTGAATTCCGGCGTGGACGTGCTTCTCTTGGCACCGTACCTTCCACAGGCCGGCCAAAAACAGCGGTTACACCAGAAAATGTCGCTGTTGTGCGCCGAATGATACAGGATGACCGACATATTACATATGAGCAGATTCGGGCTACTTTAGGGATAGGTATGACTGCGATACAAACTGTTTTACATGGTGAACTGGGAGTGAGAAAGCTAGTTTCCCGCTGGGTGCCCCATAATTTGTCCGAAGAGCAAAAGGCGGCTCGTGTCAATTGGTGCCGGTCTACTCTGCAACGCTTCAACGGAGGAAAGTCAAAAGCAGTTTATAACATTGTCTCTGGTGATGAATCATGGATCTATTCATATGAGCCAGAAAGAAAGCATCAGTCGGCTGTCTGGGTCTTCGCAGGTGAGATCAAGCCAACAAAAGTTGTCTGCTCTCGCAGCGTATCGAAGAAAATGGTCGCTTCGTTTGTCGCGAAAACAGGACATGTAGTCACAGTTCCCTTAGAGGAACGGAGAACGGTTACCGCTGATTGGTATACAACGGTTTGTTTGCCACAGATGATATCCGAACTCCGTAGAGGTAACCCGAAACGACGCATAATCCTCCATCACGATAATGCGAGCTCTCACACCGCTCAGAAAACAAGCGAGTTTTTGAAGCAGGAAAACGTTGAATTAATGGATCATCCTCCATACAGCCCTGATCTGAGTCCCAATGATTACTTTACATTCCCTAGAATCAAAGATTTATTGCGTGGTCAGCGGTTTCAAGGTCCAGAAGAAGCAGTGGAAGCATACAAATCGACGATTTTGACCATGTCAACTTCGGACTGGAATTGCTGCTATAATAATTGGTTCGAACGAATGCAAAAGTGCATTAACTGCAACGGAGAATACTTCGAAAAGCAATAAAAATAAATTTAGTTATTTCCTGTATGTATTGTTTTATATTCCCGATCATTTCGGTATGCCCCTCGTACCAGAAGAGGCTTTAAGGCAAAAACATAATGAGAATTAATATTTCATGAATGAGTAGAGCACACTCTACACAAAAAGTATGCCCAACACATCTGATAAAGATATTTAGCAACACTGATCCCAGATGTAAATATTTTTTTGGAATATTTTATGACATTGACTTAGCAGACTAAGTTGTTAATAAAAATTAAAGGTGAACCCGAGTGCGCACCCTGAGGAGCTCCAGAATATTCCTTAGATTAGAGGCAGCATGCCACTGTTTTTTGTGAACAACCACTTAGGGTAAAAAGAAAACTATTGAAGTAAGTGGATGTGAGTTTTAAGTCAGTAGTTTTCTCGGAGCCTGGTCAAACCTTTGTTATACCATCACCAGCAAACCATATACCGAGGTGATGGACGGAAGGGTCAGGTTAACCTGTACATGAATAATGCAGATTTGTTCAAAGTGTTGTATTACAGGGAGTGTGTGTGTGTGTGTAGGAGTGGGACAGCTCGGAGGCTGCGGAGGAGGAGGACGCTCTGTCGGCGGGGGTGCGCCTGCAGCCGCGCGCGCTCGTGCTGGGGCGCGTGCCGCTGGGGCAGGCGCACGCAGCACGAGTCACCATCATCAACACCGCTAACTCCACCTTACACCTCGCCTCCGTGGCGGGCACCACGCCAGACTTCCACGCAAGCTTCTTCCAGTCAAAGGTATGACGTAGGGCCTCCCCCTACGAGCAGTTGTTTTTAATGTACGATGGATTTGCACTTGGCCTTCACCTCACCTGATGGTAAGTGAAGATAAGACGAAGGCGTGCGCACCGAGAAGCCTCAAGCATTAGCTTGCTCTGGCTCTGATGCCTGTTATACAGTGCTATTAACACTGCTGTTTGGGAGCAGACTTAGGTAACATGGTCGTAGGTACCAACTCTACTTGTGTGTGTGCAGAGCGTGTCTGGCGGCGCCAACACGAGCCTGACGGTGGTGTTCGTTGGTCGTGCGGCGGGCTCGGCGCGCGCAACCCTCTACCTGCACACGTCGCGCGGCGTGCTACGCTACAGCGTGCGCGCGCAGGCCGCTCCCTCCCCGTACCGCGTGTGGCCGCTGCAGCTGCGCGTGCCGCGCGGAGCTCCCCTGCACGCCTCGCTCACCCTGCACAACCCCACAGACGAGCACATCACCGTCACTGAGGTACCGACACCACTTTATTAACAAAGTGTTCTCAACAATAACAATTATACATCACTATAATATTAATAACAGTAATAAAACCTTTTATATTATTGTATTTTAATATTATTAATATGTAATATGCCATGGACCATTTACTTGGAAGCAAATAAACTGTGTATTTTTAAATTGCTACATTTAAAAGTCACAATTAAACTATGGATCGGATGCCGACTGAAGAAACATAATAATGGAATTATTATTTTACGTTATGAAAATTTTTAAGAAAACTATTTAAAAAAAACGTTGAATTGTGAGTGTGACTCGCGCCCAGTGCACCATGTGAACAAGTAACATACTGAACATGATCGTCAATAATATGGGTGTGTTGTGGGTGTGCGTGGGCGCTGGGCGACATGCCTGGGGCCTGCAGCACGGGGACGTAAATATTGCACGTCGGCAATCGTCGCATTTCAATTTTCGATTTATTGTTCATCAAAATTTGAATTCAGAACTAAGTTGTTGTTTTGTTTAATTAAAGCGTTAACTATTGGGCCAAGAGCCCGCGAGGGCCAGACCTTCGTTATTTTGTATAGCTGACGGTTTCTCTGCGCATTTGCTCAATACAGGTAAGAATGATCAGAGAATATGTACCTTGGACCGCGGGTACTTTGGCACGTAGCGGGGCATAAAGGTGTATAACATCGTGCCTTAAAATCGTTAATGTGTAAAGCTCAGTTTTAATATAATATGTTATATTATATTATGTTATAAAATAATATTAGAAATTATGTCGTCTATTGCCAGAAACTTCAACGCCATACCAGACACCCCTACACCTTCAAAAATTACGATTTTACTTTCGTTATGTTACTTGGCAGGCTGTTATAAGATGCTGTCTCAGCAGCCAGACAGTTTTGATGTTTTTTATACATCGTCAGACACGTTGAAAGTCTTCCGCGCTCGCTTGGTCATTGAAGGAGCACTTACCTTTATTTCAAGTTGTTTTTATTGTGTAATTAGCTACAGTGTTCCTTTGTTGGAAATTAAAAAAAAAAAAAACTGTGTGTGTGTATTTTGTTGATGAGTCTACCAAGTACAGTACAGTAGTGAGGTGTCGTGCGCGCAGGTGGTGTCCAGCGGGTCGTGGCTGTCTCTGCAGCTGCCGGGGGGCGGAGCGGCGGCAGGTCGGGGGGTGTGGCGGGTGGCGCCCCACGAGACACGGCCACTGGTGACGCTCGTGCCCCGGCCACATCCCGACCAGCACGACGAACACGCCCGAACACACACGCTCACCGCGTACGTCAGAGTCAAGGTACAATAATTAATGTACTTTATTATAGTGTGTGCGGGGCGCGGCCGCGCTCCAACATTATCTCATTAGCTGCGTGACGGATGTAACATTGCAGCTGATTGATGTGGTCTCCTATCCGGTGGAGTAGTTACCGATCCGAGACAGTTGTTACATTTTATACGGTTATACCAACAGCATTGTATGGAGGCATGCTGAGATGACGAGCGTACACATACAGGTTTAATTTATTTGTTTTAGGAAAACTTACACGCTGATAACAAAATATAGAAATTACAGACTAACTTAAACCTGTCTACTAGTGACATGTGCTGTGTAGGGCACGTTCCCCGGGGGCGGGCTGGTGGTGCGCGTGGAGGCGGTGCCCACAGCGCCGGGGGAGTACGTGGAGCCCCCGCACCTGCACCAGGGGACGAGGGGGTCGCGGGACCCGCCAGGCGTGTGGGCGCTGCGGGCCGGCAGCTCCGCACCCGACACGCGCTCCCTCGACGCACCACAGCCCGACACCCGATGCGGACCGGAGCCCGCCTCGCCCCCACCACCCCCGACACCCACGCAGACCCTCGCTAACGGCGGCGCGGGGGAGGGGGCACGCGTCGGAGGTGTCGGGGGGGCGAGGCTCACCCTGCACGAGCGCACGCTCGAGCCGCACGCGACCACGAGACACGTGGCCGAGCTCAAACTGGACTGTGAGTGTGTGTGTGTGTGACGCGTGTTGTCGTGAATGTGTGAGTACACAGTGACGTGTGTGTGTTTTCAGACGGAGCTCTGTGGAGGGGGTACAGCGGGGACGGGGGCGTGGAGGAGGCGTGGTGCGCGGGGTGGGCGGTGCTGGGGCGCGCGCACGTGCCCTACAGCGTGCGCGTGCTGCCCGGCACCGTCACCCTGCACCCGGACAGCATAGAGTGAGTAACACATGTTGTAGTGAACTGTATCATCATCATCATCAGCCGGGAAACGTGCACTGCTGGACATAGGCCTCCCTCATGGTACGCCACATCGACCGGTCCCGAGCCACCTGCATCCAGCGACTCCCCGCGACTCTAACCAGGTCGTCAGTCCATCTAGTGGGAGGACGACCTGGTAGACGTTTCCCGGTACGTGGTCGCCACTCGAGGACCTTTACTCCCCACCGGTTATCGGTTCTTCGAGCGATGTGGCCTGCCCATTGCCACTTCAGCTCACTAACTCGTCGAGCTATGTCGGTGACCTTCGTTCGTCTACGGATTTCCTCATTCCGGACTTTATCACGTAGAGAAATTCCGAGCATAGCTCGTTCCATTGCTCGCTGAGTGACTTTGAGCTTGTTTATTCGGCCCACAGTAAAAGACCACGTTTCGGTTCCGTATTTCATCACTGGCAACACGCACTGATCAAAGACTTTTGTCTTTAGACGCTGAGGTATTTTGGACGAGAAGATATGCCGTAATTTCCCGAACGCTGCCCAGCCGAGTTGGATTCTTCGGTTGACCTCTTTGTCGAAGTTGGACCTACCTAGTTGAACGATCTGTCCCAGGTATACATACTCGTCTACAACTTCGATTGTAATATTCCCAACCACTACCGGCATAGGTGCAACATGGACATTTGACATGATTTTCGTCTTGTCCATGTTCATTTTCAAACCTACCTGTTGGGAAACTCTGTTGAGGTCATTGAGCATTGCGTTCAGATCCTCCAAGGATTCTGCCGTTATGACTATGTCATCGGCAAATCGAAGGTGAGTGATGTAGTCGCCGTTGATGTTGATGCCCAGTCCTTTCCAGTTCAGAAGCTTGAAAACATCTTCCAGTGCAGTGGTGAAGAGTTTCGGGGATATAACGTCACCCTGTCTTACACCTTTCTGCACTTGGATCGGTTTCGTGCATTCATCCTGTACTCGGACGGACATTGTGGCTTTATTGTATAAACATTTCAACACTTCGATATAGCGATAGTCAATGTTGGAGAGACTGAAGCACTGCCCAAGTCTCGATTGAATCAAAGGCTTTCTCGTAATCCACAAACGCCAAGCATAATGGCCGATTATACTCCTCGGTCTTCTGTATAATCTGCCGGAGCGTATGTATGTGGTCTACGGTGCTGAAGCCTTTTCGGAAACCGGCTTGTTCGGGAGGTTGGAAGTCGTCAAACCTGCGCGCTAGTCGGTTCGTAATGACTCTCGAAAATAACTTATAAACGTGGCTCAGAAGGGATATCGGTCGGTAGTTCTTCAGTAAGGCATTATCGCCTTTCTTAAAGAAGAGCACCACCACGCTTCTGCTCCACGCTTCTGGCGTGCAGCCTTCGTGTATGACGGACTGAAAGAGCTTCTGAAGGACTACAAGTATCGGTTTTCCACCCGCTTTCAGAAGCTCTGATGTGATTCCGTCTTCACCTGCCGCCTTGTTATTTTTGAGTTGTTTGAGAGCCATTCGAATCTCATACAGGCTGACGTCCGTGAACTGTATGTGTGTGTAGTATATAAGTAAAGTAATTCTTCTAATTAAATTCAGTCTAGTCACACACACCGACACACACACACACACCGACTTTTATTTACTAACTTTCTTCCTTACAATGTACGCGGGCAGTTTATTTACATTCTCGACGTGTGCAAGGAGTAGGAGTAGAAGGGGGGGGGGGGGGGTTTGGTGTACCACAGTTCATATTTTGGTCCATTCTACTAGATTCGCGGAAATCTGTAACGTAAATGTAAAAATCTCAGCAGGGTTTACATTAATGATACGTTTTATGAGTGATGTGTGTTCAATACTAGGAATATATATATTTCCTTGTGTACGCCTCGTAATCACCTTCTAGATCACCTTATTAAAACAACTGTATTGGAGAAAATGAATATATTCAAGACACAATGTAAGACATTCTAAAACACTATAAGTGTCGAGCAAAAACGCTTTAATAGCGAGTTTTATCAGGCAGGTGGCGACATCTGTGCTTTCATGGCAGAATCTCGCAAACACCTTGAATGTGGCGAAGTTGCAGACGATTTTTCGTTGGTTTTTGATCGATCATGTGTTAAATATGGCTCAGCGGCACTGAACCCTTGTTGTGCGAGTCGCTCGATAGGATACCACCTGGGGTAGACGAGGGTGTGCCTGTAGTCATCCTGTATGCGGATATTTCACACACCTTTGAATTTCTTCTCAGGATTTGCAGGTTTCCTCACGATGTTTTCCTTCACCGAAAAGCCAATACAAGTGTAATGCTTTATTTAATACGGCATTTAATTGAGAAGATGACATGGTGTGTGTGTGCAGTATCGTGACGTCAGAGTCTGGGTCTGCGCTGGAGGAGCGGTCTGTGATGGCGCACAACGAGCTGGGCGTGCCGGTGCGGCTGGCGCGCGTGGAGGTGCCGGCGCGGGTGGCGCGCGCAGTGGATGTGCGCGCGGCGGGAGGGCGCGTTCTGCCCCCAGGGGGGTGGGCGCGCGTGGCCACGCTGAAACTTCGCACAGACGCCCTCCACGTGCACCTAGACGGGAACCTGACGCTGCACACCAACGTGAGCGAGTACACGCTCCCCCTGCACGTGTACAGCGGCGCGCTCCTCCCCGTGAGTACACCTGGCAGTAGCAGTGGAGTGAGGAATACGCGCGCTCGTGTCATGTCGTGTCATGTTGTGTCTTGTTGTGTCTTGTTGTGTCTTGTTGTGCCAGGAGTGGGACTGGTACGGGTGGCGGGCAGAGGGCGGGGGTGCGCTCGTGCTCGGCGTGGTGGGTGCGGGGTCGGTGGTGCGCGTGCCGATGCTCCTACGCAACGCGTCGCCGCGCGCCCTGTGCGCGACCACGCTCGGCACCACGCTCCCCGGAGCCACGCTCGCGCTGGACGCGTGCGCGGACGCGCGGCTCGACCCCCCCACACACAACCATCCCTGCGTGAGTCACACATCCCACAATAAACATACCAAACAAAACTATTTTAACTGTAATTAGGTATTTAATTCAAATAACAAAATGTCTGCCTACCGACCTACTCAAAATATAGTAGTATCTGCATTATAGATGTCGAGATTTGTTAGGTTCGTCAACAAGCCAATAATTGCCCACCTGTCACCGACACATGGGGTACGGCAGCTTCCATCAGTCGTGTGTGTGAGTGTGTAGTGATGGGTGTGTGCGTGTTGCAGCTGTGCGTGCCGGGGGGCGGGGCGGCGCGGGGCGCGCTCGAGCTGGTGGTGCGCGACACTGCGGAGGGAGAGGTGCGCGTGGGCACGGCGCACGCCACCGTCACGCACGCGGTCACCATGCGCGCGCAGCCGGGGCACGTGCGCGCGCTGCCAGTACACCTGCCCCCCGCGGCTCCGGTAACACCATTACTTACAATTTCGTACTTATTTACTATCTATTCATTGAAGACGAAGACCGACCTACACGTGTGTGTGTGTGTGTACTCAGTACGCGGGCACGTCGGCGCGCCTCGTGCTCGACAGCAGCATGGACCTGCGCATGCGCGTGCTGCACGTGGCGCTGCGCCCCCCCGCGGCCGCGCTGCTCTACCGGTGAGTGTGTAGTGTAGGCGCCCGCAGCGCGCGCTGCTCCATGGTGGTGACGTACCTGTGTGCACAGGTCAGTGAGCACGACGGTGTCTGCGCGGGCGGTGTCACACCTGGGCGCGCTGCTGCACGAGCCGGAGCGAGCGTGTGCGCCGCGCTGCTACACCGGCCTCGCCCTCGACACGGACGGTACGTGCTCTGCTCGGCGAGGGTCTGCGGTGTGTGTGTGTGTGTGTGCTGTACGCACTACCTACACCCGACCACGATTTGCGGCGCCTAAATATATTAAACTCATTTGGTTGAAAGTAGTAAAACCGACCGCGGGCGCCTGTGTGCGCCTGTGTGCGCCGGCGACCCGCAACTTGTAGTCGATCACTAGCGCCGGCGCGCGGTACCAAGGTGGTTCACAAAACAAAATGGTAGCTAGGTAAGCAAAACTCCCAGGAGCCACCAAGAGATTGACGTGGATTTTTGCTGCTCCGATTGAAAACGCAACAAAAACATGCGCGCGCAACGATAGCACATAAAATAGTCAAAATTCCAAATAAAAATCGGGCAAGTTACGTACGCGCACAAAGACCGGCTCCGTCCCAGCCATCCTGAAAAGCAAGTGTCGGGTGTCAGGTGACAGTGTTCCGCCGTCAGAGACGCGGGGTTCCAGCCCGCGCAACCCAACAAAACAGCAAGTCCTCTTCCTATTTGCTTCCTATGCTACTTCTTAGACAGAGTCACACAGAGTTTACAATGTTCTTAACCAATTTTATTCATATAACTAGTTGGAGCCCGCGACTTCGTTTCCGTAGACTTTATGATCGTAAGAAATGTTCATAGATTTTCTTATAAACAACATTGGTAGTTTTCCCTTCGGGGGCCAATATATAAAGTCCTGAAGCGTTACTGACCGCGAGAAATACTCGTAGGTACATGTAAATGCTTATCAGGAAAAACTATTTTAGTTTTTTCTTTACCCGGTCTGTTATGCTTCCACATCAAGTATTCCAGATCTTCGATTTTTATATTACATCTACAGAAAGTTTTCATATCTTCTCATTATATAACTGTACTGCTAAGGTTCCACGTTAGGTATTCAGAGCTTCAAAAATATGCCAAGACTCAATAGCTATATTTAAAACAGTTTCATTCAAATCCGTTTAGTAGTTTCGAAGATTAGCGTGCAAAAACTACTCTGTTACTATTTTTATATCGCCCTCAGTTAGTTTTATTTAAATATAATCAATGTACAGACACACTGGTTTTACTGTTTTATTATATGTATTGATTACAATAATAGTTGCTTTTTAAAAGCTTTTATTTATTTCTTCTGAGGCCCGAAGCCCGGAGCTACTCGCAAGTAGGAATGTTGCATGAGTGTGTGTTGTGTTGTCAGAGGGAGGGGCGTGGCTGGCGCGTGCTCGCGCGCCGGACGAGGCGGCGCTGCGCGCGGACGGGGAGCTGCTCGCCGCGCGGATACAGATGTTCACCGAGCAGCTCGCCGAGCGAGAGCACCGCGACAACTACACGCTGCTAGTGCACACCGACCAGGTACGGGGACCAGTTGTATGTATCTATATAGTACTAGCGTTTGTCTGCGCGGACGTCGTGCGTCGTCGCAGCCCTGCACAAGTTGCAATTTTGTTTAACAACTTTTAATCTTAATTCGGACTATCTAGAACATATAATGAGGGTGACGCGTGGGAGGTGGTCGGTTTAGTGAGGTGAGACGTGTGCTGCAGGTGTCGCAGGTGACGGTGTCGGTGTCTGCGGGTATACACTGGCCGGTGCTGTCGGCGCGCACGCTGTCCGGGGGGCTGCGCGCGGCCGGCGGGGAGAGGGCCACGCTCACCATCGTCGTGACCAACCCGTCGCACGCGCACACGATGCTCCTGCAGCCGGTGGTGACGCGGCCGCTGGGACTGCCAGACCCGTGCGTACACAGCTCACGGCGGCGGTGCGGTGCGGGGGCGGGGAACGCGGCCGTCACTCATGCTCGTTGCAGGGACGGAGCGACGGACGCGGGCGAGGAGACGGACGTATACGAGCCGGGCGTGTTCACGGTGGGCGGGTGGCGGCCGGTGGGTGGAGGGGACGACGTGAGAGAGTGGCGGGGGGACGGGTGGACCGGGGTGGAGGGTGCGCCCGCCCTCCTCGTGCTGGAGCCTGCCGCGCAGGTCGAGGTCGACGTCCTGTTCGCACCAAACGACTCCCTCTCCTACCACGCACAACTATATCTACGGTCAGTCACACACACACTAGTGACTACATTAATATAATGTATTTTACTGCGATACCAAGGAGGTAATTATATGTAAACCGCTTAAATGAGTCCTCGCCCGCGCGGTGCAGGGGCGCGGGGGTACGGCGCCAAAGGGGATCTAGAGAGCAGCGAACGATTGTGATCACTGATGATCTGGTGGGATGGTTTACGTAAAACATACACAATCGCTCCCAGGCTGGTTGTCAATCATCATATTATTATATAGCTGGGGCCCTGTTCCTCGCGGAACGCGCGCGCTTTTTATTCTTTTTTCGCGCAAGCGGACCTGCAATGTTTTGCGTTATTAATCACCCGGATCTAAAAATATTTTTGTGTTATAATTATAAATAACTTTCGGGGATCAGGATGAGAGCCGTAGATAATTAAAACCAGTTGGTTATCCATTTATCACGTAATGATTTATTTCACTGTAATAATTTTAGCAACACTTCACACAGTATAACTTTTATATTCAACGACTACCCAGTTATAGCGAAACTACGACTAGCAGCGTAACAGCTGTAGACTGAATGCCTGTTCGTTGCGGCTCGCTCGCTATTTAAGCCCACCAGCCAGGTGTGCGTGGGTAGTAACGACCCGTCTGGCCGCCACGTGCAGCGTAGCGTGACTGGACGCGTGCTAGTGTGCGTAGGACCGGCCCGATCGCCTGGATGCACCTGTCGTACAGTGACGATGCACCGACATAACTATGATATTAATATTTGTACGCAGCGACATGTTTGTATGTGGTGACGTGCACGCGGCACGCGGCACCCGCGCGCGCGTGTCGTTCACCTGCGACCTGCACTAGTTTGTTGTTGTATGAATAAAAGAGTGTGTTGTGTGCAGGAACAACCTGACTGTGGTGAGTGGGGTGCGCGTCTCTGGTCGTGGCGCGGTGCCGAGCCTGGAGCTGGTGCGCGAGCTGGTGCTCGAGGTGGAGGAGTGCGCGGGGGTGCGGCGCGTGCTCGCGCTCAGGAACGCGGGCCGCGTGCCCGCAGCGCTGCACGACTGGCGCGTGGGGGGCGTGCCGTGCGCTGCGCAGGGGTTCCGCGTGTCGCCGTGCTCGGCGCTGGTGCTGGCGCCGCGTGCCGCTAGAGACCTCGTGCTGCACTTCACTCCGGACTGGACCCGCGCTCGCGCCTCTGCTACGCTGTCGGTGCGCACGGACGCAGCCCGGCGAGAGCTGGTGGTGCGCGCACTAGTGCCGGCGAGGCTGCTGGCCGCGTGCGCAGCCGCCGCGCCCCGCCCACCTTGGGAGTCTAGCCTGCGCTCCGCCGGCAAGCTTTTGGCGGCGGCCCTGCTGGCGCTGGTGCTGGGTGCGGGTGCGCTGGACGCCGAGCGGCTCCTGCGCCGTGCGCGACGCGCCCGCGCCCGCGCTCCTCCGCCCCGCGCTCCGCTCGACCTGCGCGCGCTCCCCGCGCACGCTCCCGCAGCACCACACCCCGCTGCCTCGCCGCGCACCCCCGCCGCCCCCGCCCCACGACGCAGACGCACGCGCAAAGTGGACGCGCACGCCGAGTCACAGGTGAGACCTACGCCACGTGCGCCAAGCTCCACCCACGAGCTGGGTTATCCAGTTGAAGATAGTTACACTGTCCTCCGTCAGAGGCGCTGCCTGCACTTCTCTTATACAATCCATCATGGCGGCGGCGGTTTATTATTATAGGTATAGAGTGAATAATAAATTATTGACGTGACGATTAGAAAATTCATGTTTTTTATGGTTGCATATACCAAATGTTGGTAATGATCGGTGTCTTGACGACGTGGTCGCTTGCCCTAGCGCGCGGCCCGTGCCCGCCATCGTGTAAATATGTATAACATAGTTGTATTGCTAAATAAGGTGTTTACATAACCGTTCGCTAGTCACGAACCAGCTCCGTGAAACATGTCTAGTGAAACTGCGTATCAATCAATTCAACTGCGACGCATGTGCGCAGGAGGTAGAGGAGGTCTCACTCTAACATAGGTTGATAGCTTTGATCGGACAGTGGCTGGCAATCTTTCATTAATGCAGCTAAATATAAAATAAAATAATTTTAATGTGGATAAATTGGAGTACCGTGCGGTGATTCTTGACAAATCATAAGAAATCACCTCCCGAGTAGTTGCGAGATCTGTGAGCGGCGTGCGGCAGCGACGCGCCGCCGCCTCCTGCCTGCTGGGGGACTGCGCCACAGTTTAACCGAGTATTTCACCGAACACGAACATTCACGTTATCACAAGTGTTATTTCTAATCTGAAAGTTAAAAATTATTATTTTAATATATATATATATATATAATATTTAATATTAAACTTTGGCTTTCACTGTTGGGCTGAACACTCGTACCTCCCTACGTGTGTATGGTTGCCATTAGCAGGGCTCCCCTCCTACGTGGGAGCGGTACGGGAGGGTGTGTTTACGGAAAGTCAAACGTGGCTGTTGTATATTCGGTCGTGGTCGTGTGACCTGTAGGTCGAGTCATTACATTACCGTTAAAGGAATATTGAATTAGTGAACATCTCGACTCTGCACATTCCCCGCGCGAGTCTCCGCTGTACAGTGCACACTACTCGTACCATTGATATATCGAGTGAGTGCGTCTGTCGTCGTGGAATGTTTGATTTGCTGTGAACGCGTGTGTTCTACCTGCGCCTGCACACGATTATTTACTACGGTTCGATAACTTGTACAATTTGCACCTGTAATGAAATGAAATGTTAATTATTTTTCAGCTTTTTGGTAAATTACAAAGATGTCAGATAATATTAATTTATAGAGAATCCTTCAAAAGTTTGCCATCTCGGCGTACAGATAGTACTTTTAAAAAACATAATAAAACTGTGCTAACCATGGTTTTTTTTATATAAAAAAAGCCTTGTCATCTAAATACTCTTTGATAGCATAGAAGCATTTTTCTCAAAGCCATATAGTTAGTCGGGTTTTAAATTGTTTAGTTGGTAGCGATTTTAGATTTTCTGGAAGATTGTTAAATAATACAATTGCCAAGGAGGTCGGTGTAGTACATTCAAACGATCATTGAGATCGTCTTGTGCACTAGATCTGGTGCGAGACTGTCTCCTCGCCCCGTGAGAGCGGCGACGGGATGTTATTTGTATGTTTTAATTTATTGCTAATATTGCGTTTGTTAACTTAAAATTTTAACTTATGACACCCTTGTTTTAAAGTATATCAGATCTTTGTTCGAATTAACTTGTTTACGAATATTTTGAAAAGAATTATTTATCAAAGACAGCACCGGTGACTAGTTCATTGAACACGGATTTTTTACAAATCGTGGTAGATATGACACCGCCCCCTGCCCCCCTCGTTTCAGGCGTTCGAGCGTTGGCGCGCGTCTCTGCGCCCCCTCGATGACGACTCGTCGCGCTCGAGCGAGGACCCCGACCTGCCTCCCCCCGCACACTCCACCACCACCGTCACCCCGCCGCCCTCCGCGCACACGGACCCCGAGGACTCGGCGGCGGACGACGACGTCCCCGACACCTCCACCTCCTCAGACTGCCTCACTCCCCCCGAACACTCGGACCTCGACGACGAGCCCGCACCCAGGCGCAACACCCCCTCTCCCGCACCGCCCACTCCCCCGCAGCCCGCCGCCGCACCTCCCACCCCACCCGTCCCGGCATCCTCCTCCCCGCGACCCCCCGCGCCCGCAGCAGACACTCCGCGCCGCACCGAGCGTCGACCCCCCGCAGCCGCCCCGACCGCCCCCGCCGCGGACGCCGCCCGCCCCTTGCTCACCAAGCACCACGCGCGCAAGGACAAGCTCGTCAAACGTCGGGACCGCACCGCGCCTCCCGCCACCAACACCGCCGTCCGCCCCGAGCCGCCCCCCACCCCCACCGTCACCGCCCCCGCGTCGGTGCGTTGGGGCGCCACTTGGAGCTCGGTGGTGGCTCGGTCCGCGGCGCCCCCGGAGCCGGCGCCCCCCATCGCGCCGATCGGCTCTGACCTGCGTCGCCGCACGGAGGCGCCCCCGCGCACCGACCACTCGCTCTTCTACTTCAACAGCGACCCGGCGCCCCTCGCGTGCGGGGACGCGTGGCGCCCACCCCCGACCCCCGCAGCGCCCGCTCCACCCCCCACACAAGCACCCACCAGGGACTACAGGCGTGAGTAATACAACATTACAGATATCAAACCAATCAATATCAGGAGAGGCCTTATGGAGGGAGTTATATCGTTAGGAGAGAACTGTATAACTGAACACTGTTTTATATTAAAGTGATAAATTACAATCGTACGTTGATCAGCACGTATAGCGGGTATACTGATTAGATAACGAAGATAACTGTTGTCAACAACGAAACAGTTAAAAAGGAAAAATAACTCTACGATGTAAATAATATGTTTCTGTATAATTACTTACAGTGCGCACGCGCGCGTGTGTTTCAGCGGAGGAGGTAGCGGGGGGCTACGGGGGGGTGTGCGGCGTGTGGGGTGCGGGCGGCGGGGGTGTAGGGGGAGCGTGGGCGGGCGGATGGGGGCAGTACGCTGCGCTCCGACCCCCGCCCGGATTCGCCCAGCCCGCCGCCCCCCGACCCGCGCCCCCAGTGCGCGCCTTCGACCCGTTCCAGTCGCTCGCGGACATCTGGTCGCGCACCGCGCTCGACGCACGCGACCACGACCACGCGCGCGATCACGACCACGACCGTGACCACGCGCGCGACTAGACACCGCGCACCTGTGAGCCGCGGATTCCATTTCATTGGACAATGATAATTTGAAGACCTTCGCATTTTAATATTACGAATTGGACTTTTTTTGTAAACCAAATGTCGTTTTGATATGACACGATCGTATCATCTTACGCCTGCGCGCGCTTCACGCGACAAGTTCCTAGTTGACATGTAAATATGAGGTCGTTCAACTGTGCTCTATGGGTTTATATATCATAATATGAATAGGTACGCATGACGTGCTATCTCCCTCTGCGTGTGCTGTCACCGTTACGCGTACGCAGTTATATTATTTATAATGTAACAATTGCATGTGTAGAGGCTTGTCAGTGGCTAGTCATTATTGAATTCAACATTTCTCGTCGCCAGGTCAGCTACACACACACACATACGAGAACTGAAGTAGTTTGTGCTCGAACACAGAGAGTGACGTCGGAGTGATGTCTTCGCTACCAGACCATCAATATTAATTAATAATAGTGTGCGGCACCGCGCCGCGAGCACCCGGGGATCGCAGTTATTCATAGATCGCACTCGAGATGTTTCTGTCTAGCTCGAATTCGGTCTCTGTACGAGTGCGGTGCGGTGCGGACCCCGCAGGCGACGTCCCTCTCTGACGACCTACGTCGTGTGTTTGTGGCGTTAGCTCTACCACCAATATATGAGAAGCTAACGAGAGAAAATGTCAAAAAGCAATTTATAACCATGGCTGCTAGTGTGAGGAGTTTACCATGGCGGCAACTCTGGTCTGTGTTTACATTTTCCGTGCTCCACCGCGCGGTGGTGAGAGGGAGATGGACGTTGGCCTCCTGGTGTGTGTACGAGGGGTGGGAGGGGCGCTAGTCACGTCACAAGCCCGCCCCGCCCCCGCTCCCGACCTGAAGAACAAACCTCGACTCCCCCAATAAACTTACATTTTACTGAAACCAACCTCCCGTGTTTGATTACCTCCCCAAGCCGCTCACTCCTCCTTTATAAGTATTTGATATAATACATTTACGTAATGTTATCATAATTCTCTCAGTTACACTGCCTGGTGTAGCGCTGGCCGACCGACCACTCACACATTGTCACCTGTCATTATCAATGAATGTATGGCCACCCCGCCTACTGATGCAGTATCCATAATTGATAAAGTAAATGATACAGAATGCCAACCCTGAAACGCAGGATTTTCCTACTTGATTTGGTTAGTGGTAGGGCATTTTATATGTCCGTCTGGCTGATACCGATCTGCAGTGTTCATTAGATTGAGCTTCTGGGTGCGCACGCTTCGTTATCATCACCATCAGGTGAGATGTTGACCATTGACATACAGTGTAACGGGGACTACCGTTTAATCCGTTGATGGGATCGTGCACAATTTTATTTATTATTACGGTTTGACAATATGACTACAAATTGCACCTATAGAACGAAGCACTTGACAATAGACTAAGACTGGTGCGAGACTATATCCTCCCAAATAGGAAAAATACCCGCGTGCTGGGGTAGGATATTAGTGGTTTCTGTTTATATTGCAAACATTGCATTTGTAAACAAAAAGATTTTAAACAAAAAGATTTTAAGATAGTAATTAGTTAGTAAAATCGTGTGTTAGAGTACAATGAAAGACAGCATCACCTTAACATTATTTAATATTATTATTATATACAGTGTAACTAGACAGGGAGGATGGAGCAGGGTGTGCAGGTGTGTATAGTGCCGTCTCTCTCAGTATCTGTACTTTGTGGAGTAGTCCTTGGGTGAGACCACGAGCCCTCTTCCCTTGCGCGCTCCCCGGTACACCGTCTCCACGATGTCTATCATCTCCTGCTTGTCCTCGAGGGGCCAGTTGATCTTGTTGTTGTTGCCGGTGCCGAGGTCGATCATGATATGCTTGTTCCGGAAGAAGAACATCACCGTGCACGGGTCGTACAGCTCATACCTGCCAACACACACACTACGTCACAGGTAAGGTTCGAGAGCGCGGTTTACTAGTATATCATCAACAGTATATATATATATATATATATGTCTCCACCACGCGGGCCCAGTGCGGATCGGCGGACTTCACATGCCTGTTCAAGACATGCAGGTTTCCTCACGATGTTTTCCTTCACCGTTAAGCAATCGGATAATGTACTTGAATTGAAAAACAACTCATAGGTACATGGCTGTATTCCAACCCGGAACCCTCAGATTGAGAGTCCGCGCCTTATCTATTGAGCCACCGACGCTTCACACTATATACTTCATCTAATTGTTATCTGTGATGGAGTGTAGGACAGTTGGTAACAGATTATGAGAACATATTGTAGTGTGAGCACAGTAGGCACCACTGCATGTAATGAGGACAAGCAATAGTGGTAACATACAACAAGATGTTGCATAATTAAATGAACACGAATACTACACAGTTGTATGAGTCCTCGGAGGTCGCGGGTTCGATTCGCAGCGGGGTACGCACCCGTCAGTACTTGGTTTGGTTGTTGGTAGGGCAGTTAGCTATGACCGCATTAAACTTTGTTATCCCTGAAGAAAGTCTTATTTTCACAGCACAATGAGGCAGTTGCCATTTCAGTTCTATCTGTTCATGTTAATAGAGTTCCGAATGTTCCATGAGAAAATGGAACCCTTATAATCTCACTCTGCCGTCAGTCTTGTCTAATGCTAATGACTTGAAATTTGTAATAGTTATGAAAAATATTGAGCCTGAGGTGCTGCAACTGAAATTATTGTTAAAATAGTTTTATTTAAAAAAAGGGGCCCAAATTTCAAAGTCACGTCAAATGGGATATCATTTGTACATACTCAGTTTACATATATTCCACATGAATCATTTTGCTTCTTCGCTTATTTTGTGTACATCTAAGGAATATAATTCCGTGCCGGCTTCTGTGTGCGAGTGCAACAATCTGGATGACTTCAAGACCAATGTGGTTCCAGTTTTTCAATAGACATGGAACCCTATGAACAGTGGCCTTAAGGTCTATGTAAAGAATCTCTTGTGATTCAGGGAGCGGTCTCAGTGGTGGTGAGGTCATGAAACTGTTGTATACTAACATCTTGTTGAAGTCTGGCACCTCCGTGATGTCCACCAGGTAGATGACAGCAAAGTTTTTCACCTTCTCCGCAATGCTGTACAGAACCTCGTCCATCTTCATACATGTGGGGTCCCAGTCGTGCCCAAAGCGGATCACCTAATGGACATCATAAAGCCACATCAATCATGACAATCACACTTGCAATGTCCATTGAGCATCATATAATAAAATAGATGTGTCATGTACTCTTTACATTAAATTCTACAAGGGGCCTCTTTATGTTGGACCTTTGTCCAAATGCCAGCCATGCCTTGCTTACTATAAAAGACTGGATACAGTTTGACATACAGTGACCCGAGAAATTGAAAGAGATACATACATATATATAAAAGTTTATTTCCGACCATACAGTCCTAACTCCTATGCCATTTGCATGTTAATGTCAATGGATGGTGCAACTATTTTAAATTGTTAAATATTTTAACAACACAGTTTGAATTTATTTACAGAACTATGCATGCATATTATTTTAACATTACTATAATTTTGCACATAATTTAGTTTTAAAGTTTCATCGGTGTTCATTGGAACACGACCTCTGGATGTTGTGATCTCTGTACCCATTCCAGAACATTCAGTTATAATTAGTAGGATGTCTCACCACTACTCGGTCCTCCTCGGACAGGATGGCCTGGTCCACTTGCCAGCCGTTGTGCAGGTGTCCCAGCATATAACTCATTGTTAAATGTTATTGTATCGCTGCAGGACTATACAACAAATCACAAACATGCGTGGGTAGCCCTCACGCTAATCGCTATGTTAAGGCTAGCGCGCTATGAAAACTTATTATTTGCGCCGAGTTATCAATCTCGATGATGCCGAGTCAGTCCGAAACACAACAGAAAACGTGCAGATATTACAAACATTCTGATATAATTCAGACCGTCCAGCACAGGCGTTCAGTCAGAGCACTGAGCAAGAGTCAGAGGACATGCCAGTGACAGAAGCGTTGGACAGAAGTGTCGAGCCCGATTCTACTATTTTAAAAAAGCTTTAGTTCTATATTCGTTTCGTAGCAATTAGGTATACGTTACGTTTATATTGTTCTAGAAAACCGTATTCTACTAACCTATAATACCGAACGTAAACGAAACGAAAGCCGAACGGTAGCTGTAAGCCCACCTAGCAAACAACTTATTCTCGATTACGAATAATCGTAGTATAATCGAGTCGACTCGTTAAAAATTTTGGGTACTCTGTGGTTGATACATTTTTCGGGTTGCCAACATAGTGATTCTACCCCTAAATTCAAGGAAGAATTTAGATTTTGGGGGCCGAAATATTTTTAAACTAATTCTATATTATTTAGCATTTACCATATAATAGCTTTTGTCCTTAACTTAATCTGCGTGGATTTTTTCTATGCAATAAATCAAGTCATTCTAACTCTCCGGTACGTCGTCAAGGATGAACAAATAAACAAAATCTTTTGCAATTACAATATTAATATTAATTAAGTATGGGTTCATGTTATATTAGTCGTCACATTCATTTCAAATTTCTGAGGTTCTATTATTAATATATTTGAGTATTAATTATTTTGACTAGTTTTTAAGGGTAAACCTCTTTTGAGAGTTGGCAATTATATTAAGTTCATACATACGGAAAACTATGTAAAATTGTTTAAAAACATAGAAATATCTACATACTAAAGTAGAACTGAAGTCTCAAGAACTTGCCCTCACTTTAGCTCACTATGTTGCGTTGGGGTGCACAAAAAGGAGCACTAAAGATAACAAAAATGAATCCTAACCTAACCAACAATTGTTTACAAACAACGTCGTACTTCAATATAATTAAAATAGCGCAGAGATTATCTTTCATGCAGAGATTTCCTTTGGGATTGTAGATGCTTTCTGGGGCAGTGGTGGCACCGTCCCTCAGCGTCTTTCAGTGCAGTGAACTGTGTTCAAGGTACACAACAAGATGTGGGTTTTACAATTATGGTCCAATGCAGACTGACTGGATGCCTGCCAAGACCGGACTGGGACCAAAAATCGGCCCGGGCATTATAGAGATAATCGGCCCTTTCCGTTTCCAAGCTATATAATAAAACTACAATAGACTTTTTTTAATGGAATGGAAATTGATGTCTGAATCACCATGAAGCATCCTTTATTGATAGAGATAAAAGGGCAAACTGCTTTTCGTTTGTGTTCGAGGCTTTGGAGTTTTTTTGCGACGACAGTCTACTAGTTCAGAACACCCCACAAATAAATACAGCTAACCCAGTGGTGATAGAGGTACTGTAAACACGATCAAACAAAGGTGATTCATCGGCGCAGACTGCTCCATGACTCGGGAACCGACCAGCCTACTGGCCCACCAGGGGATCGGCCCATCGGGAATTTGCCTGATCTGCCCTGGGGCCAGTCCGGACCTGATGCCCACACTGTGTTAAACCTACATGAAGTCAGCGATCAAGAGTAAAGAATGATGAATTATTACCCTCGTAGAGCGAGAAATCCATCAATTCTATAAAAATAATAGACTAACCTAACTGCCCGATCCACACTTAAAAAAATAAATACTTTATCAGTGTATCAAATAAGTGCTACTAAATACTTCATGGAACCATTAGGAATATTCACTTTTTTATTATATAAAATCAATATCCACGTTGGTTCTAAATCTCTGCTGGTAAAATAACTTTCATAGTTCCTAGAACCTGCTCAAGTGCTCACATTCTGTATAATATGAAGTAACTTCATATTCCATCTTATAGCTCTAATTACAAACAAAAATACATTTATGAGACAATCCTGTCATCATTAGATTAGAGGTATTGATGTATGTACTAGTTTTTATCGAAGTGACTGCCATCGATCCTATTTTTGGGTAAGGCTTTTGTTGAGTTCAACTTAACTGTTAGACGTTCATCAATCTTATAAAAAGAAATGTAGCATTAACTTCCTTCTAGCAAACCAATATGCAATAATAAAAAAACACTGTAAATGAGTTCAACATTTAAATATTATAGTTTTAATAGGTTAAGGTTGTGCATTTCCTTGTGCATTTTAATTACATTTACTAGTAATAAGTAATGAATTGAAGTATATTTTTATATCTTTTTTGTATGATATGTGACTGTGACCGTTTCTTCTTTAATAAATACAATTACCTATGTAAAAATAAAATGTGTAAATAATAAAATATAGTTTTTACTTGTGTATTTCTTTATAAATCCACATGATAAATGATTTTTTAAATGTATTATGGGTTTACTTGGCCTTCTACTTACCTGATAATTAAGTGATGTTAAGGCCGTTGGGTGGTAAGAGTGCACACCCAGAAGCCCCTCAAAGCTAATAAGGCACTGGCTCTGCTACCTTTCATACTTGAACACAACAGTGCTATTAACATTGCTGTTTGGCGGCAGACTTGGGTAACATTGTCGGGAGCTAACCAGGCAAACATACAATGCCCTACCTCCAGCTAAACCGAGTGTAGGTAGGTAGGCCCAATAGTAATCGAACCCTGGACCTCTGGATTGTGAGTCCAAGAAGTAGCCATTAGGCCACGGAGGCAGAAAATCCTCCCCCTATACTGCTATAATAAATGCAAAACTGGTGTCAATGAAAGAGAACTAGCATCTAAGCTACAGGCTCGGCCTAGTTTAGATGCTAGTGTAGATTGTATTGATTGTGCAAGGCCATTGTAAACATTTTTGTGGCAATAAACACTTTAATAATTTATTATTATTTATTTGTCTTTAATTAATGTAAGGGTATGAGACCCAGAATGACTACATTTGATGTATTGGAATATTTGAAGGATAGGAAAAAACATGATCTACATTATCTAATTGCTTAACGGTGAAGGAAAACATTGTGAGGAAACCTGCATGTCTTGAACAATCATTTGAAGTCTACCAATCCTCACTGGGTCCGCGTGGTGGACTATGTGCCATACACTCTCTGTAGGAGAGTAAGCCTGAGCCCCTGCAGTGGGGACGTATATATAGGCTGTTGATGATGATCAAATACTGAAGTCCACAGACGAAGTTAAATGAGATTGTTATCACAGTATGATGAGAGTGGTACACATGATCACAGTTGGCGTGGACTTTCCACGAGGCGTTGTTGTTGTTACATAGGTAGACACTGCTGCCCATCTCTTGAATATTTTTTCCCTTATTCACATTTTATTACACCCATGGAATGGTCTTAGTCTCACGCCGAGAGTACACGGTGGTTTATATTTACAGAATATATAAATCCTGGGCACAATCCATCCTCTTAGAATTTCATTTCAACCAAAAATAAACAAACGTAGGACATCGATCGTGAAAAAGTACCTCTGAGCTAACTTATTCCGCATTGTTAATTGTGACGTCTGGGACCCCGTGTTCTCGTAGGGGTTTCGTTAGAATAGAAGTCAAATTGTTAGTGGAATACGATTTTAAGCTCTCAGCGAAATGGCGATCGAACCGCTACGTCAGCCGAACAGTTACGTCGTTTAGGCTTTAGTAGAATACCAATGACGTCATTTCGTGTAGTTTACGTTACGTTTTCGTTTACGTTTCTTTACAATAACTTAGTAGAATCGGGCCCGTCAGTCAGCTGTTTGGTTGGTGTTTCATTTATCTTGTACCTTTGAAATTCTCGTCAAAAATCGTCAAAACAAGCGATAGAATGTATATTATACATTTTATTGAGAAAACTGAAGCAATGGCTTCGGACTAATTTTTATAACCTTATATTCTAAGAATTCATAGAATATCATTGTCAAAGACATGGCTGTATGGTGTCTTAACCTTACCCCCAAAAATTATGGCAACACTGAACCAATGTCAAAATAACCCAAACAAAGTTGATTAGTTTTTGGATCACTGACACTGAGCAAGTAAATCACTTTTGGATTTGATATAAGTTGATATACAGTAAAATCTCTTTATTCGCGGGGTATATGTTCCATAAATATGCCGCGAATACAGAAACCGTGAATACAGAATGGTAATTAATATACGTAGTGATTAAATGCTCCTAGATTAATATGGGTTTATAGGGGATACGTTCCTAGGTGCCAAAATAAAAAACACAAATATATAAGATAATCAATTTTATTGATGTTATTGAACATTTTGATTAATCATTATCCTCAGGCTTAGGCAATGGTTTGAAGAATTTTGTTATTTTCTCTTGCATGGCAGTTTTTAATAGCTCCGACAATTCAGACTGATACTCAGCAGTCGCATTAGCAATTTGCCTCTTAAAATTAAGACTTCGTTCCATAGATGGATCAATGTTCACAAAGAAATCGCAAAGCTCATTTGCCATTCTTAAACCTTCACTAAGATTTTTCAGAGTAAATGTCACATTTTCATTGTTGTTTTGGTTGTTTACATTTTCAAAAACGCCGACCGCGGTGTTTGCGGCAAATGCGACAAAGGCGGCTTAGGTCAAAGTGCTCGGCGGTACCATTTGACGGCACTTGCAAAAGATATTGCGTTAAACACCTATTGGAATTTTGTATGAAATGCGAATAAAGAAATTGGGTCGCATTTTTTTAATCCGCGAATAGTGAAAACGCGAATGACGGAAGCGCGAATAGGGAGCTTTTAATGTATTGGATTTATATCAAAGATTTATATAGTGATCTTAAGGTAGTGATCTACAGAGCAAATAAACACTCCTTAGTGACCTGTGCATTTATATATTGATTGGAGATATTTTATTATCACTGATTGATGTTTATATTTTCATTATTTCATCGAGTTTCCTTGCTGTTTCATATTTCAAGTGAATTCAAATGATTAAAACAATTCGTAGTGGTGAAGTGTTGCTTGACTGAATTTGAAGGCGTAGTAATATTGTAGAAAGTTTCATGAGTCTACTAGACTGGTTCGGTGGCGTTGACTATGATATCCTGAAATTTAAATTTTTGTCTTCAAAAGTTTATTGAGTTAAAGTAAATAAAAATTTGTATCAGTTAGTGTGTTTAAATGTACAATTAAAAAATTAAATGTTGACTGATGTAAAATATTTAATTTACAAGAAGCTTATAAGAGTACAGCTGAAGTTTAGTGTCTTCTTTTATATGTAAGATACATTTATTTTGTATTAGATGTATACTCTTTTCGATTAATGATCACATTATGCAGGTGAATTCAAAGGGTAATTTTGAAGTTATGCAATATGTAAACAAAACTGTTCAGTTAATGTGCTGACTTGAATGTATATTATGAATACAGACTTTCCCAAATAAAAGAGTGATATGAATAATGCCACATTTCTGCCAGAACTCTGTAAACCTGCAGCTAAAACAATAAATGATTAGAATTTATTGATCACTATATTAACTTTCAGGCTTCAGCACCATTGACCACATACATGCGCTCCGGCAGATTATACAGATGACTGAGGAGTATAATCGGCCATTATGCTTGGTGTTTGTGGACTATGAGAAAGCCTTTGCTTCAATCGAGATTTGGGCAGTGCTTCAGTCTCTCCAAAGGTGCCACATTGACTATCGCTATATCGAAGTGTTGAAATGTTTATACAATAAAGCCACAATGTCCGTCCGAGTACAGGATGAATGCACGAAACCGATCCAAGTGCAGAAAGGTGTAAGACAGGGTGACGTTATATCCCCGAAACTCTTCAACACTGCACTGGAAGATGTTTTCAAGCTTCTGAACTGGAAAGGACTGGGCATCAACATCAACGGCGACTACATCACTCACCTTCAATTTGCCGATGACATAGTCATAACGGCAGAATCCTTGGAGGATCTGAACGCAATGCTCAATGACCTCAACAGAGTTTCCCAACAGGTAGGTTTGAAAATGAACATGGACAAGACAAAAATCATGTCAAATGTCCATGTTGCACCTATGCCGGTAGTGGTTGGGAACACTACAATCGAAGTTGTGGACGAATATGTATACCTGGGACAGATCGTTCAACTAGGTAGGTCCAACTTCGACGAAGAGGTCACCCAAAGAATCCAACTCGGCTTTCGGGAAGTAACGGCATATCTTCTCGTCCAAAATACCTCAGCGTCTAAAGACAAAAGTCTTTATTCAGTGCGTGTGGCCAGCGATGACATACGGAATCGAAACGTGGTTCTTTACTGTGGGACGAATAAACGAGCTCAAAGTCACTCAGCGAGCAATGGAACGAGCTATGCTCACAATTTCTTTACATGATAAAATCCGGATTGATTAAATCCGTAGACGAACTAAGGTTACCGACATAGCTCGACGAGTCAGTGAGCTGAAGTGGCAATGGGCAGGCCACATCGCTCGAAGAACCGATAACCGATGGGGAGTTAGAGTTCTCGAGTGACGACCACGTAGCGGGAAACATCTACCAGGCCGTCCCCCTACTAGATGGACCGACGACCTGGTTAAGCCCGCGGGGAGTCGCTGGATGCAAGTGTCGCGGGACCGGTCATCGTGGCGTACCATGAAGGAGGCCAATGTCCAGCTGTGGACGTTTTTCGGCTGATGATGATAATAAGAATAACTTTAACTTCCAGAAAAATTTGAATCCATGTATAGAAGAATTGTAAAGGAAGGAAGGAAGCCGCGAAAATAATGGACGTTATATTATGTACACGTATGCATTTTGCGATAAATAAAAATGAATTGTACATCGTTAAAAATAGTATTATTATCACAGCATCGTAACCGCAATTAACGATGGTATAAATTCTTTTTTGTATTTATTTCTTCTTGAATCTTGTTTGTTGTTCTGTATTGTGTTTGTCAATAAAAATATGTCTATGTCTCTAAATAACATTGCACATTTAAAAAAGTATCAAATTAGTCGTGTTGTAGTTCTGTGTTGCCATGTACACGACACTGGCACCCTCATGCATTTTCTACTCTTTTTTATGACGATTCACCACCTATATCCTAAGTTTCGTCCAGATCGGTTGAGTGATGCGGCCTGTGGAGGAAAGCATACAAACACACAGAAACCTTTGTTGGATTCGCTCAATAAATAATAATGGTTCCGTTTTTTCATCGGATCTCCGGAACCTCTGCAAACGACTCTCTCCGATCGCACAACATTAGTACAGATTGTTTGCTGCTTTAAAACAAAAAGTAGATGCATCGCTAAGGAGTTTCTGACAGATCAACATAAATACATATTTTTAACGATTTTTAGCTTTGCGACCTCCATTATGCCGAAAGCTGATTTGCAAAAAAGAAAATTCTGTTTTACATTGATGCCCCACTTGACCCGACCTGACCGAATAACTTCGCTTTTACGTAAAATGACAATTGTTGGCCCTTTTTTTCAATAAAAATGTGTTTTTTTTTTATATTTCACTTGCGGCAGTTTTACTTTTATATTTTATTGTATTAGGGTGGCTTACAGCTATAAAATCGGAACATAGTGTAAAATATATATGACTATTCTAGCAACGACGATGGTTGTTTATGTTCGCGTGCGGCGGGTGGAGGGATGCGGGCGGGGGCAGCTGGCAGCGAGCCAACAGCGCACCAGCGAAACGCGGTCACACGAAAACATATAGACTTCTCGGGAAAATATCTAGTTGAGAGCTTACACACACGCGTCGCGGGCTGGAGGCCGAGCACGCGCCCGCACTCCGCGCACCGACACCGTGGACGCCGTGTTCCCCGCGAGCGCGTCGGCGCTGGAGCGCGGGCGGCGCGGGCGCAGGACATGCGCGCGCGCACCGCGCCGACGCACGCTGCCCGTCACCTTCGCAGAGATCAAGGTACAGCAAGAGCGGGGACGTGAATCCTTTCCTCTTATATGTGATGTTAATGGCGCCACCTAACCGCTGGCACCTCGCATCTATACCAAGGTTACTGTCTGTTTAGTATTGGGGGTGACGAACACGGCCGTGAGGCGGGACCAGCTAGACGCAGCAGCGCAGGTCACTTGCAAACTAGTTTTATTTCATGATCGTGACGATCTTTGTACACTTATTATATTATCTGAGGTATAACCTAAGTAAGGGAACTATTAAACCCAACCTGCCGACCTGCACTGCACAGGCGCCCCCTCGCTCGCTCCCTGGCTCACTGCGACATCGGCCCGTACACTGATCAACAACAATACTGAACTTCTTTTATTACCTACTTTACTAAAAATCATTTTATGCCGGTTATTGTCATTATTATTTCTAGTTTGTCGTTTATTTCATTTAAATATAATTTAGGTAGGTTCGGATAAGAAGCGCGGAGTCTCCTGGCGCAGGTGTTGTTATACTTATAAGGAGATTACATCCTTGTATGCTGCTTTAGAGAAGTTTTTAAAGAAATTAACAATTTTTCATTTTCATGTGTTTTTGTAATGTAAGTAGGTATAATTTGTTTATGTTTGTAATAACTGTGTTTGTGTTGTCTTTACGCCTGGTGTCCTACATGTGATGCAGGAAGTGGACGAGGAATCGGGAGGTGAGGTGGACGAGGGGAGCGGGTCGGCGGTGGATAGGCGCCGGCGCGCGGACCTCGTGCTCGACGAGCGCCTCGGCGAGCAGTTCGCTGTATTCCGTCGTCGTCGACGCTCGCGACGTGACGTCATCAGGTGGGTCCGTCCGTCCGATCCTTTTTCCATTGCAAAGGAACGTGTTATGTAATTTGTCGCCGCTGTCGGCTAAACGGGCACAACGCTCGACTAACACAAAACAATTTATAAAAAACCGACCACCGCAGTGTTCCGCGTACCACCATGTTCAATTAATACAAGATCGAGCAATACACGACATAAAATGTACCTTTAACTATTGTTAATTACAAGTGTCTATTTATTGCGTTTATAAATATACAGCTGTGTGACAGACGGTCGGACAGACGGCAGAAGGGACCCGCGGTCACTCCTTCACCCGGATATTGATATTTTCTACTCAAAACTGGAACAAATCAGACGGGTTAGTTAAACCATTAATTTTCTTAATGTAATTTATTTTTGTATATCAGTAGATAGTGTAGGTGATTGAAAGCCTATAGGCGAAAGTTGGTAATTATCTGGTCATCATCATCATGCTGTAAGTTTTCCGAAAATAGGTTTAAAAATAAAATAAATGTAGTGAGTTTATGTCAGCCAGTCGAGTCAGTGAGCTGAAGCGGCATTGGGCTGCGCCGCGTGAAGAACCGATAACCGGTGAGGAGTAAAGGTTCTCGAGTGGCGACCACGTACCGGGCCGTCCCCCTACTAGGTGGACCGACGACCTGGTTGGGTTCGCGGGGAGTCGCTTGGGCTTGGCTTGGCATGCTATGAAGGAGCCCGTCCAGCAGTGGACGTTTCCCGGATGATGATGATATTTGTCTTTACATTTGTTCCTCTAGTCGCCTTTACCACAACTGGATGGCGTGGCGTGAGTTAGGTCCGGTCATAAAACAAATGTATACTGACGAATCTATAACAATTAACTACAACACCGTGTTCCTATATACTGTAAATGTTTGATTACGATTTATATTTATAATTACAATATTTAGCTGACAATCGTCGTAGACTTTATAAAAATAAAATAAAAACTGTTGTCAGAGAGCCGTCCGAGGCGGACGAGGGCCTCGCGCCGCGGACGCCCACAACGCGCGCGCTCGACGCATCCACCGAGCTCGTAGCCCCAGCGCTCGTCGCCCCCACCGAGTTCGGCACCGCAGCGCTCGTCGCCCCACTGAGCTCACCGCCCTCACCGCCGTGACTGTGTGGGGGGAGGGAGGGTATGACGTCGGACAATAACACGCAGAGTATTATACGTCATGTGTTTATTGTAGTAACATAAATATAAGTAAATTTAACAAATAAATAGACGGCGGCTGCGCTCGATGCACAAACAAACAACGAGTATTTACAAACAGTGACGTCACGAGAGCAGGACCTCGCGAGCTAGCCCGCGCTTCAGTCATCATTAGTTATCTACAACTTGTACAAAAGTGAAATGCATTTTGTGTTTAATATATTTTAACGTTGTAACGTAAACTGTATTACTTAAGAAATATTAGTTTGTAATTTCTTAAATAAATAACGTATTAATAATCTAAAAAAAATATTTGTATAACATTGTGTAAAACGTTCATTCGTTTGTACTAAAAATATAGTTTTACTTATATTCTAGTGGCTAGTATTCATTTATTTCATATAATACCTATCATAGGTGGTTGAGTATATCATACGTGTACTGCTGCGGATCACCGACGATCCTACACACATACACACACACATATATATTAAAAATTTGGCACCCTGGGGTGACCTAGTCACCGACGACCGGCACTCTCTGCTTCTCACCCTGATGGGTTGACCCACAGTCGCTGGTGTCCGGCACCCCGCACCGCTTCCCACTGCACCAAGCTCCGTCATCAACGAGCATTCAACAAACTACGGACAGCGGAGAGCTTATACAGATGAACACTGCACTCGTAATGATTGCATTCAAGGCTGCCTTGTCAAAACGAATCATAACGGGGAAACTGTAAGCGAGGGTGCAACATGCAACTGTCACTGCGCGCCGGTGCACCGCGAGAGGAGGGCAACTCTGGTGCACTCAACGACAACGTGCACTTCAGGAAACAAGCCTGGTTCTACACCAGCGCGCTGCCAAGGTTCGCCGGCAGCGACAAATACGTGTGGTTTGAATAGTTGAGTTGCAGTAAACTTAGAACACAGTACCGACGTCACCGTTGAGCGAACCAACGAGATGCGACAACACAACATTACAAATATCGATCGATCAAAGATCCAAGAAAAGACCAAAGATCGATCTCTGAAGTGAGAATAACGGAATTGGAAGTATCCAACCCCCGTGCGAGCTGGTCAGAGAGAGAGAGAGAGTGCGGGTGATGCTGCTCACTTGTTGATGTTTGGAAGACAACTTTATCGATTTAACAAAAATCTATTTGTAAGCTTTTGCATGTTTTTTGTTGATCAGAGCACTCGTACGCAGCAGCGATTGTATGTGTGCACGCACACAGAGTACACGGCAGCGATTTTATAAACATTCCGATTAGTTAGAATGTTGCTGCTATTGTTATGCATAATTACCTGTTGATCTTCCTAAAATAAATAATAAATAAATATTTTGATTTTTTCATCATATTTCTGACAGTTGATTCTGCTTTCCTCCATCCTCTCTACGGCTCTTCGTCATTAAATATAAATTGAAAGCGAAATAGAAATCTATTCTTATTTTAATTAGAAAAACGACACCTACAATCTTATAACATAATTTTGAGAGTATGTGGCTTAGGATCCCATTACAGGACCAAACACCAATAGAAGACATATGTATAATAGACATATAAAAATGTATAATCTAACATCACTGTAGCGCCCCAACGCCTCGACATCGCTAGCACCTCCGCGACCGCTAGAGACCGTTACCAACGCGAACGTATCAAGTCGAAGGAAACTGTACTCGTTACCGGATGAGTGGTGGCTGGTGGCTGGTGAGACAGCTGAACACAGACACGAGCCAATTAACTATTATCAAAATATTTTTCGCACTTTCACACCTAACAGGAAATCACTTGAGCCTCTGGTTCACCCATGAAGTTTGAAACACTAAACAGTTTAGAGAGCCACGTGTTATTATATATAAGCATAATTATATTCTACGGACAGATTTTAAGGAATTTCCACTCAGATTGAACTGATGTAGAATGACATTCCTATCACATGAAATATCCTCTATTCAATAAAGTCTATATTGTATGTGTAAAATAACATCTTTTATTCTTCTTCTCTGTTATTAATTATTTTATGTTCGTCAACTCGAATGCTTGAGACACAACAGTAAGTCATCAAGTATACTTCCCACACTGCATTACGCGCTTCTGTTATCTGTCTATCCTATGATAGGGAAGCGATGGTATTGGTTTGCAAGAATGAATAGTAGTAGTATAGCCAAGCCATTCACATTACATTCCAGTAAAAATGTTCTAGTTGGTAACGTTTCCTAGCGTCACCATGTCTTTGTAATGCATGCCTTCGTAGTGTTAGGGGCTAGCACGGCACGTGGTACGCGAACGAGCGCCCAGGACGGCGTGGACCTAGGTGCCACTGTCACAAGGGACGGCGTGACCCCGGGTGCCACTGACACAAGGGACGGCGTGGACCTAGGTGCCACTGTCACAAGGGACGGCGTGACCCCGGGTGCCACTGACACAAGGGACGGCGTGGACCTAGGTGCCACTGTCACAAGGGACGGCGTGACCCCGGGTGCCACTGACACAAGGGACAGTGTGACCCCGGGTGCCACTGTCACAAGGGACTGTGTGACCCCGGGTGCCACTGACACAAGGGACTGTGTGACCCCGGGTGCCACTGACACAAGGGACTGTGTGACCCCGGGTGCCGCCGTCACAAGGGACGGCGTGACCCCAGATGTCTTTGTCACAAGGGACGGTGCCGTCCTGCAGGGCTCGGTATGATTTAATGGACGGGTGTCATAGTTTGTTACAGCTTTGATGACGTCTAGTCACGTCCACGTCCTCTAGACCCCCACATTCCCACACACGCATACACCCTTGCACACACACACACACACACATACGTAAAATATGAATCTGTAACAACGCACGTGCGAGCGAGCCGGTTGTGTACACACGTCCTGCTCACACGGCGACCTCGCCTCGGTCATTACAACTATAAACTTACTTCAAAAATTTATCTAAATATAAATAGCGTTATGTTTGTATTACATCGTAGATACATCTATATAGTACCATCACATTACAGCGCTAAGTATTTGTCATGGGATTAATACTGTACGACTCCTCACCTCAATATCACCTACGTGTACCTGTACCTACTTACAATAGTAACGCATCGCGGCGTCGCGTCAGGTCACGAGATATTCACTTAGAGTATGTATGGCACGCACGCCCGCCCGCACGCCCACCCGGCGGCAGCGTGCGGGGAGCTACACGTGTGGCGTCGTGTCGGACGCGTTGTTGGTCTCCTCCTGCTCGGCGGCGGACGGGATCGTGTGCAGGAGGCGGGGCGCGAGCGCGGGCGGGGACGGAGGAGGGTCGTCGCCGGACACAGCAGGCTGACGGGTGAGCCGTGGGCGGGGGGCAGCACCCGCAGCGGGGAGAGCGGGGGCCGCGCCGCCCGCCGAGCGAGACGTGCGCCACGTGCCGGTGGACGCGGTGGCGTTGGAGCCCGACGAGTCATTGCGGGACGAAGACAAGTTCGAGTCCTGCGAGGTCTTGCGTGCCACCAGCCACGAGGCGGCGCGGCGCGGGGGAGGGGGCACACGACCAGCCGCGTACGTGCGCCACGAGTCAGATCGGGACGACGAGAACTCCACTGACGACGACACGGAGCCCGCACGAGCAGCTCCCCCGCCACCCCCGGGACCCGCGCCCCCCGTCCCCGTGGTCGCGCCGGCCGTGCGCACGCCGGCGCGTCGCCGGCACGCCCGCAACCAGCGCAGCAGGCGGGGCGGGGCGGCCGGCGGGGGAGCCGGGATCTCGCGCTCCCCCGCCGGCAGCAGGCGCCGGCACGCGCACGTCTGCCCGTGCGCGTGGGGGTTGGAGCGCGACGAGCGCTCGGCCAGGCTGTTAGTGTTCGCGGGCGTTTGACGGTTGCTGAAGTTAGACGAGTGCCGGCACCGGCCGATGCCGCGCGTCACTCGGGACTCCTCGATGGCCTTGCAGACGAGGGCGCAGTCCTTCTTGAACTGTTTAGTGAGTATCGCGTACAGGAAGGGGTTGCAGCACGAGTTGAGGGGGAGCACGAACACCGTCAGCACCTTGGCGTGCTCAAGCGACACGAGGCGGGAGCCGAGCGCCGCGCTCAGCGCCGCCAGCGCCACCGGCGCCCAGCACAGCAGGTCCGTGAACACGAGCAGTGCCATGCGCTTGGCGATGCGTGAGTCGTTGGAGTTCCACGCCTGCGAGCCGCGGATGGCGCAGTACATCTTGAGGTAGCAGCCGAGCAGCACAAGGAACGCGGTCCCGTTGACCGCCAGCAGCGCCAGCACGTAGCCCAGCGAGGACGGAGACTGAGTCTCGAAGGGCAGGCACACTGCGAACTTGCGGTAGTCGGACACGCCCAGCAGCGGCAGCGTCGCCGCCGCCAGCGCGAACAGCCACCCGCCCGCCATGACCGCGGCGGCGTGCCGCAGCGAGAGGCGCTTGTTGAGGTGCATGGCGTGCGTGATGGCGTAGTTGCGCTCGAGCGTGATGACCGCGAGCGTGTACACGGAGAGCTCGGCCCCCAGCACGGCCAGGAAGCCGGCCAGGCGGCACGCGGGGGACAGCTGCCACGCCACGGCGTGCGCGCGGAACTCCCCCAGCGTGCCCGCGTCCACCACAGCCAGCAGGCCCAGGTACACGCCCATGCAGAAGTCTGCGGCGGCCAGGTTAGTGACGAGGAAGCGTGGCACGTCGAGCCGCGCGCGCGACCATAGCAGAACGAACACGACGGTGCCGTTGCCGAGCAGCGCCAGCAGAAACACCGCCCACACCCCGCACCGCAGCGTCCACCAGTCGAACAGGTCCGCGCACGGCAGGAACGGACCTGAACACATTTTTTATTTCCAACAAAGTAACAACAAAGTAAGTAGAAAGTAATCACACAATAACAACAACTTAAAATAACAGTGAGTGCTCCTTCAATGACGGGAAACCACCGCGTGCAAACAACAAACAAAACACACAAAAACAACAACAAATTAATAGAAAATATGTATGTATAGCTAAAACAAGTGACTGCTACAACTAAGTGTCTACTAACAATGGCAGAGCAGTGACTCACAATATATTTAATCAAGGCAGCTTTAAAAGCTGACAAATAAATCAGTACAGTACAGCATGTCGTCACAACACAACACCGACATCGCCCACCGGTGCCCCCGCCCCCGCCCCCGCATTGGGCGCTCATGCATTCTCTTGTATTCTTTGGCAAAGATGACGTATTTTTTTAAACAATTCTCTGATATGATGTTTAAAATGTTTAAAAAATTTAAAAAAAATTTACGATAAACATGCAGGTGGAAATAGCTTTCCAGTAAATCTTTTTGTGTAACAATCTTGCAATGTTCCCGAAAGAACTTGACTTGGAGTAGATCTGGTGCGAGACTATATGCTCCCAAACTATCCTGCACTGGAAGATGTTTTCAAGCTTCTGAACTGGAAATGACTGGGCATCAACATCAACGAGTTTGTGTAGGTTTTTGGTCTGAATAAATCAGTAATTTCTGACTGAAAAATATTGTTACAATTTGCAAAAATACAAGTGTGTATAAAATGCGTCGTCCGTACCGGGTGCGGGGAGACAGAGGACGCGCCGCGGGGCGTCGCCGCGCGCCACGTGCCCCGCGCCCGCGCCGTCCGCCGCGTGCCCCCACCCCGGCAGCACGCCCGCCGCCCCCGCGGACACGTTCACTGCAACACACGCGCGGTCGTCAAGCACGCCCGCCGGCGCCGCGCACGCCCTCCCCGGCGTCGCATACTGACGGTAGTGCGCCCAGATGTCCGACACGTTTGCCCACTGCGCGGCGTCGACGCGCTGCCTCGGCACCAGCACCTCGTCGCTGAGACCCTCAGCCTCGCCGCCCGCCTCGCCGCCCGCCGCGCCCGCCGCCCCCTCCAGCGGCAGGTACTCGCAGCAGTGGTATGCGTACGACAGGACCAGCGTCTGTACAACACACACACCCTCGCTACATACGTGACAACATGGATTCACTTAAATTTAAATGTCAATTGGCTAGCATTTAGCTACTAATGTTCATGTAAATTATGTAGTATATGCTGTAGGTGATCTTATTAAATAAAATAAAAAAATAGATATTTCAACTAAACAACGTGACCACGACAACTGAACTGCTCTAACAAATAAGAAGTTTATTTTACTGTCAGTGGTTAGGTAGCCGCTGCCTCTTGCATGCATAATTGCAAATGAGAGCATCATCAGCATCGCAGCGCAGGCCCCGCCAGCGACCGCGCACGTCTTATATAGCTATCTCTGTCCACACCTGCCTGGTGATACATACGAGTGTGGTGATGTACCACGAGTGGGTGTACCAACATCGCTGTTACAGTTGGACGCGTGCTAGCTGGTGTAGAGGGTGTGGTGTCACCTGTATCCGGGGGAAGATCTCTGGAGGGTGGAAATGCTTGAGGTTTGGGTTGTTGTGTGCCTTGAGGTGCAGCAGCCGCTGCAGCCCCGCCGCCGGCAGCCAGCTGAACACGTTGTTGCCGACGTTCCTGAACAACAAACCACACCATCAAGTGGACCATTTCAGATGCATGATATGGTATTCACGTGGGACACACTGTGCGGCGCAGGGAACGGACTCGAGCAGCGCGAACAAAAGAAACTCGGCTCATCGCCCGCCCGCGCAGCTTTTGTATGTGATAACCTTTTATTTCGCATTCTGTTTTAATTAATTCATCTGATGGGTATACTGATTGATATATCGTCGTGTGTGTGTGTGTGTGTTACTCACAGCTCCTGCAGCTCGTGTATGGGTGTGAACGCCTCCACGTCGATGTGCTCGATCTCGTTGTCCTCGAGGTTCCTGCAACACAACACACGGTCAGCACACGCAGCACCCACTGTGACGTCAGTTCGAGAAAAGGAGATGGAAGAGAAACACCATCATCGAACCTGCATCAAGCCTTCGGTGTTCATGTGTTTTACTCGTTAAGAAGAAGGGTGGTACTTTACATCAAACCAAACAAGTCTGAAAGGCGCGCATTGCCCGCTCTGCCTGGCTCACCCGCCGTCAGCCCGCCATTAGCTGTCCGAATAACTGGACCACCAAATAATATCCTTCAAAAAAGGCTCACGAAAATCCTAACTGTTAATATATGAATAGTTGTAGATAGTCACAGGGTCTGTAGGAGGGGCGTGTGCGTGAAGGAGTCCCGCGTGAGACGGCGCAGCTTGTTGCGCGCGAGCACCAGGTCTCGCAGCCTGCGCAGGCCGCGCAGCCCGCCGCCCAGCGCCGACACCGCGTTGCTGGACACGTCGCTGAAACACGCGCGCACGTCACATCACACATCATCTGTCAATCCTACTAATATTATAAGTGTGAAAGTTTGGATGTTTGTGACGCTTTCACGGAAAAACTACTGAATGGATTTGAATGAAACTTTACAATAATATACCTTATACATCAGAATAACATATAGGCTATAGTTTATAAAGACAGATATTGTGTAAATTGTACAAAATTACACTTATAATATTAGTGGGATTACATGGGCATTTTGGCATAACAAAAACGCGTTGCCTAGCAACCGACCATAGAATATGTAAATTCGTATATACAAACTTTCGCGTTTATAATATTAGTGTAAAGACTATTTGAATGTACTACGTCAGATATTGAAATTTCTTTTGTTTCTTTAAACTATTAGCCTACGTAACAGAATAAACACTATTTTGTACCTTATGCTGGAAATGGAGATAGATGCCTTCTATGCCTATCGAACAAGTAGAATAAATCCTGAAGTACACGCGAACAAAGTCGCGGACGGAAGCTAGTAATACATACCGCGGTGAGCTGGGCTGCGCTCCGCACGGGTCGTTCGGTCAGTATACGAACACTATTGTTCGTTACGGTGTTACAAATAAACAAAACTCACTGTCGTATATGGACATGTGTGAGCGCGGAGCACGCAGCACAGCGACCAGGCGGTGTTGTTCGCAAACTTAAATTGTGTGATATTATTATACGCAAAATAAAAAATTAAATGTCGTGGAGTGTGTTCTATAGCTTCAAGTTTCACAGGTATACAAGTTAATAAAACAAAATGTTTCAATTTCTCTGAGCCACGCGCGTTGATGTTGTCCGTTTCTAGTGCACTGATATGTACATTGTCGCTGTCTCAGCTTACCTCGCCTCCCACCGTACGTCGGTGAGTGCGTTTACAAGACCTCCATAGGAACAAGGAGTTGGGGCTGGGGGGCGGTGTGGGGTGTACTCACAGCACGCGCAGCTGCCCGCACTCGCGCAGGTCCGGCAGCGACGACAGCTGGTTCAGCTTGAGGTCCCTGAAAACAAATACAACAAACGGCACAGTGTGAATCGGTACTGGTACACCGAGGGGTAGTGGCCACCGAACCGAAACCGAAATACATGCGCCTACTTATACATACTTCATTTTTGAAGCAAGCCTTTCAAAAATACTCTCACTTTAAAAATATTTTTTTTTATTTTTTATTTTTATTATTATTTATTCAGAACACAAACAGTCGTTTACAAAAAATTATATAAACATTTTATACACAAAAAGACCTGGAGGTTCATTTTTCGATACGTTTGATCTACTCGGTACAAGCGTTGATACATAATATTCAGACTACTACTATATTAAAATTACTATTTAAACAACAAACACATACAGTATGTTAATATGAGTTATATAAAACAATTACTACAGCTTGGATTTTACAATTTTTTTAAATTGGGATATGGAGCTTATGAAAGGGTCTATTCCACTAAGGTGCTCATTATAATGTTTGGAAACTCGTCTGAAAAACGTGTTTTTAGCATAATTGGTACGCGCGAAGCTTACGTGAAAGAGTGTGTGTGCTGGCCGTAGGGAAGGGTGGGGGATTTTGTAAAATATATCTTGTAGGAGATTGGGACAGTTGGTAATGTTTTTAAGTATTTTAAAGAAAAATATTGCATCCAAATAAGTCCTTCTTTTGTTTAGGGATAGCATGTTATGATGTCTTGCTGCTTCAACGGAGTTATCATGAAATGTTCCTGTTCTGTAGCTGAGTGCCTTTAGGAAGATGTTTTGTATCCTCTCTATGCGATCTTTGTGTACCTGGTATTGTGGAGACCATACAACAGAGCCAAACTCTAATATACTTCTTACAAACGCATAGAAAAGGATTTTATAGGTCAAAGGACGCTTAAAGGGCTTTCCTAAACGAAGAATCATGCCAAGATTTTTGTAGGCTTTATTGCAAATACTATCAATGTGCAGGTTGAACGAGAGCTGGGAGTCAAGAGTAACACCTAGATCCCTAACAGATGTTACTCTCGTAATATCTCTATTTTCGATTTTGTAATTGTGTATAATAGGATTATTTTTACGGGAAAAACTAATTACAAAGCATTTGTCCAAGTTTAAGAAGAGATGATTGTCACGACAGTAGTGATAGAATCTATTGAGGTCACGCTGAAGGTCTGTACAGTCAGATTCAGAGGCGATGGCTCTGTAAATTTTTGTATCGTCTGCATAGACTAGATGCTGTGAGTTGGTAAAACAGGAGCTCATGTCGTTGACATATAAAATGAAGAGCAGGGGACCCAAGTGTGAGCCCTGAGGGACGCCAGAGGGCACAGGAAGGAACCTAGAGCAGAATCCTTTTACAGCTACAGCCTGACTGCGATTGGATAAGTAGGATTTAATCCAACGCAGGAGGTCGCCGTGAATACCGAGGCACTCAAGTTTAATTATTAGGTTGTTATGATTTATTTTGTCAAAACATTTAGAGAAGTCAGTATACACAGCATCCACCTGCCAGCCTGATTCTATTTTGTTTGTAATGAAGTCAGTGAATGTAAGAAGGTTGGTATCAACACTCCTCCCACTACAAAAGCCATGTTGATTTATAGAAACGTGTTGATAAACAGAGGAATAAATCTGTTCGCAAACTATTTTTTCACATATTTTGCATAAGATATTTAATTTGGAGATAGGTCTGTAGTTTTGTGCTAGGTGCGCATCACCACCTTTGAAGATTGGTGTAACAAGAGCATTTTTCCAGGTGGAGGGGAAAATGCCTTCTGAAATTGACTTTCTAAAAATTTGTGTGATTGGATTAGCTAGTTCTCGAGCACAGTTGCGTATGAACAGGGGATGAATAAGATCAGTTCCACCACCTTTACAGACATCGACCTGACTTAGTAATTTAAAGACATTTTCCTCGGTGAACTCAACAGAACACAAATTAATAAGGCTGTCAGTAGAGTAATTCATATGAGGGGTGATGGGCAGATCAGGGACGAAGACAGAATTGAAATATTCATTAAGAAGATTACTTATTTCATCCCCATCTGTAGCGGTTACACCATTGTGAGACAATTTATCAGGTATACTATTAACTGGCCGCTTCGATTTGATAAAAGACCAGAAAAATTTGGGGGAGGATTTAATTTTATCTTCAGCCATTGATATAAAATTATTATAACATTCAGATTCCATCTTATGTTCTTTTTTCCTTAGAAAAGCAAATTCTCTATAGTCTAATGGATTGTCATAAGTTTTCCAGCGTTTATGAACCCGAAGTTTCTCCTTTCTAGTTTTTATGAGGGTCCGGGAAAACCATGGAGGATAACTATTGTTATTATTAATATTTTTGTGCGGGATATGTTTCAATATAAGTCTGTTTATAACAGAGTAAAGATAAGTGACAGAGTTTTCTGTATCCAGCGCTATAAGTTTAGACCAATCAGCTTCTAACAAACCTTTACGGATCTCCTCGAAGTCTCCTCGACGAAAAATAGGTTTCTTAGAAGTGTTTAAAGGCAATTGTGGCAGATACGAGGAGAGCTGAAGTTTTAAGGTGATATCTAATGACCTATGGTGTAGATCTTCAGTCGTGAGAGGTGAGGAACAAGCTGAAAGATCGCAGGTAGAATTGGTCATGACTAAATCGAGAATACGGTTATTTGCATTCGTTTCCGAATTATATTGTTGAAGTCCAGAAAGAGCAAGAAAGTCTGACAGAACGCGCACTGTATTGTCATCACTTGTTTGTAAGTGCAGGCATTGATTGTCCGCTGTGGTATACCATGAAGCATTGGTCACATTAAAATCACCAATCAGAATAAAAATGTCATCTGGATTGTTTTGGATTAAAAAGGATGCATTGTCTAGAAATGTTTGTAATGAGCTACTGTGATTATCATTGTGTGGAAAGTATGCTATGGCAATGTGAATGAGGGTCGGAGGGTGTTGCTGCGTCGTCGTCAGGCCACGGGGAGGGTGCGCGGTGGCAGCGCCCGCGGCTGGGGACAGCGTCAGCCATAGCTCCTCGTGAAGAGGCGACGCGCACCAGTGGTCGCGACGTTCCGCGCGCATGTCACGGCGCACGGCTATCGACACCCCCCCGCCCCGCTGCGCGGCACGATCGCGGCGGTCCCTTCTAAATACGTTATATCTGCTGTCAAAAAATTCGCTACTAAAAAAGTCTGGGTTTAGCCAGGTCTCCGTAAGACAAATAATGTCATAATTGCAATTGATTACGTTAGATAAGAATGAATGAGATTTTGTACGTAAGCCTCGGACGTTTTGGTAGTAAATAGAAATATTAGGTGAACCTATTTTATGATATTAAAGATAATAAACACATTCGCATCAGCGAATGTAGGAGGAAGAAAAAGATCTATATTTTCAGACGAGTTTTTGTTAAAAATAATTTCATTCATAAGTACCTTTTCAAATACAAAGATAACGAGAACAGTTGACATCATAGTAGTGAACAGTTGTAACAGTACGGACAGAAGGTTTTTATTGTGAGTTGGTAATTCTATTTTCAAATGGTGAAGTGGTAGCTTGAAACGACAGTTTTTCGATACTAAAACATAATATGTGAATGAATATTGTTGCAGAAAGTGATATTGTGCGATGGTTACAGGAATGAGACACAAACATGCGACACTATATATAAACAACCCATCGATATGTCACTTCATTTTCACTAAGTCAGATTCCCTTGAAATGCGTATTGTTTTAGATTGATCATTTTTACGAACCAGTATTTTGCTATCTTTTACCCATAAGTAAGAATAATTGAGCTCAGCTTTGAGCTCACGAGCCCGTTTCAAGAGGAGTTTGTTCGTCGGCGTTAGATGATCGTTCACATATATGTTGGATGCAGGTCCGTTCATCTTGATGTCCGCGGTGGTGACGACGCGTCGGGCGCGCACTGCCGCGATCATCTGTTCCTTGCGCCGGCGCTGGGTGAAACGGACCACTATCGACGGTGGTCGTGTCAACTGTGTGTCACCGGCACCGGCGCCGCTCGCGCGGGTGAAAGGACGAACACGATGAATCGTATCTACATCTGTGTCCGCTGGTGTGAATCCCACAACAACACATATATCCTTGAAAATCGAAAACAAGTTTTCTCCACTTTTTGTGGGTATTCCGGAGATTTCAACATTATTTTGTCGTGAGAATTGATCTTGTAAATTGTTTTCTTGTTTGAGCTCAGATATTATTTCATTAGCCTTAACGAGGTCTTTCTGTATTGAAGATACGTTTGCCAGTTTCTCTTCACATAATAACAGCCTGCCTTCTAAATCGGTAAAGCGACCTTCCATAGATGTCCACTTCGCGTTAAGGTCTTGGATAGCCTGTGTGCAGGTTTTGATTTCATTTTTGACGGCCTTGAAGTCAGCTTTTATTTCGCTAAAATCTGCTCGAAACTCCTTGATTTCTTTGACGAGATCAGATATGGCGCGGGCCTCAGCCGCCGCCGCTGTAGGCAGCGCTCGGCACGCCGAACACCTCCACGCGGCACGTTTCTCGGCGCCCATCTTACGGAAGCTAGCCTCTGCCACTCCTGCGCATCCGTAGTGGAGTAAAAACTGGCACTGGACACAGGATACACCATCCGTAACGCCTACATTGCATTTTGCACAATTCATATTGATTCACGAGGGTCGTCGGATACGCTGAGTCGGTGTGGTTATAATAATAATAATAATATTGTACAACAGTGTTGCAAGCAGACAATTAGAATTCGCATGTACAGTTCGGCAGCCTTTCTTTGCTGCGCGCATTGACAGAATTGAACGAGTGCAGATAAAACTTATAAAATCATTAGATTATAAATCTGGTCTTTCGCATGCAGATTACGAGGCCTCCCTTAAAAATGATAAGTAAGGTAAGTCTGCAAGATCGCAGAGAAAACGCCACTGACTTTTTTCCTCTTTAAAATTATGAACAACATTGTCGATGCCCCAACTTATGGAAGACATATTTTATGAATGTCGCGAAGTCGTTAAGACTGTTGCAAAATATATCTACATATGTAAGTTTGTATATATGGAATGTACTTGATGCTGTTGGTGCGGTTCACCCGGACAAGGAAGGAATTTTAATGTTTTTGGATGGCATACAGCTATCAATACAGAGCATAGAGAGAGAAATAAACGACAAATAGCCACTGATAAGCCTCCATATTTCATACTTAGTTCATTAATTAGTTTTAGAGGACAAATTATAAACCTCGACCAACATTATTAATAAGTACATCTGTGACACAGTTGGAAGCGGTTTGTATGCGGCGTTCTTGTTACACGATCTCCTTTAGTTGTAAGACTGTTTGTTGCTCAATAATAACAATAAAGTATCACGCTTACTTCAACTGCAAGTACAAGTTTGGGATCGTAAAAAGACGCAGATCTCACTCTCTCAGTCACGCACACACAGAGTGCAGTTGCGGCTGTTGAAGTGTGTGTGAGTGTGTGTGTGTGTGTGTGTTACTAACAGTAGCCTGAGGTCGGGCGCGTGTCGGCAGAGGCGCGCGGGCAGTGCGGAGAGCCTGGCGCGGTCCGCGTGCAGCGCCTGCAGCGCGCCGGAGCCGTTGAGGGCGGGCAGCGCGCGCAGGCCGCTCGACTCCGACAGCACACTGTTCACATAACATTGTTCATTTATTTACTCAACAATATTACAATTTGTAGCTTATTTCAAATTGAATACAATGACTATAATGTAATACAGCCGCCATGGATTTGTAAACTGGAATTTTGTGTAAATAATGTGTGTGTGTGTAAATAACGCGATCAGACTTTGATTGATAAACTGTCCCATGAACTGGGCTCCACTGGGAAGTTTAAATCGAGCGCTCAAATTCCTGTATCTCACAATTTTGTTCAAGAACGAATAAATGAACTCTTATTTAGATTTAAGTTACTGTTGGTTTTTCTTCATCATCATCATCAGCCAGGAAACGTCAACTGCTTTACAAAATCCTCCTCCATGGTACATGCCACATTGACCGGTCCCTAGACACTTGCATCGAGCGACTGCCCGCGACCTTCACCAGGTCGTCGGTCCATCTAGTAGGGGACATCACATAGATAAAATAATATGTCAGTGAGGCGTATGCCTGCGTAAGGTGTTTTCTTTTGATAAGTTTTGTTGTCTCGTGTGTGTAGTGTTTGACGGGTGACAGGTACAGGCGCATAGTCGACACTGGCTTGCGGGGAATCTAAAGGTTACATATTTTTGACATGTTCCATAGATTAATTCAAAATAGAATTGTAGATTTGAACACAATGTGTGCATACTTTGGTAAAGATATAAATAATTTGGCATGCAGTTCTCGTCCACGGGCGGGAGGCGGCGGGCGGCGGGGGGTGCGTGTGCCTCGCACGCACGCACGCGTGACCTAATGCTGGTGTATGTATCAATGTTTCTCGGATCCTCTCAACACAAAGCAGACACCCTACGTCGAGGACGAGACCAAACGGACGCCCTTGGGATATTGTGTTTAATTAAATTTTTCAAACTAAGTTAAGCTCTCAAAACAAGGTTAAATGAAACCTAAGACGCATAAATTTTTGCATGTAACTAGTAATTTCTACGAAATATATATAAAACATATTATTAATTAAGAATAAATGTAACAAAAGTTGTTGCTAGTCTGCGCGCGCGCTTGTCGCTCGGGTGAAGCTGCAACGGTCGCAGCATCAAGTGCATTGGAAAAGAGTACTTATAATGTAACAATTACGTATCACTCGGATATGCGTCCCGCCGCTGCCGCACGCACGTGACGTGCGAGGCCGAGCGCGCTCTCTCTCGCACGCGCGCGCGCAAGCGAGACCGAGGACGCGCGGACTGCGATGCGTTCCCAATGAGAATGCAATTAATTATTATGTTTGATGTTACGCGCAATGAGTGTGTGTGTGTGCAGTCAGGTGCAATGTCGCTCAGTGTGTGTCGCTGTCCCCGTGACGTCATGATCACAATGTCCTCTGTCAATGTAACCGATCAATCATACACCGCACAGGTTTGGACCGCGGCGCGTGTTTGGGCATTCAGTTTGCGTGCACTCACATGTAGCGTTTCCAGTTTCAGTTCAATTTCAGTTATATATTTTAATATTTTTTGAAGGCTCGTACGTACGTATGAACTTGAAAACTGTAGGATTATTTTATGATTCCGGTGCCTATAGGTAGCTAATTTTTCTAAGGAAAAATATTTATTTTAATTTTTTTTTCTTTGACATTTTATTTATTTGGGATTTTCAACAAAAACACTATAGCAATATACCACTTTCTCTAAGACTGTTTGATTTTTGGTATGCATGTGTTGACTAAAATGTGTGACGAAATCAAGAGGTTTAACTGTGTGTTAAGAAGGGTTGCGCGTGTGTGATGAGCGCGCAGGGTTTCATTTAACTATAGAATCCAATATTCGAAAGATATAAGAACTAGCGTAACTACTCACGTACAATGGTGATCGTAGGGTAGGGTAGGGTATAGCTCTAAGTTCATCAAAAAAATATGTGATAATCTAACAATTCTGACAGTTTGAGAAAAAATATCGAATACAAAACGGTAAAATTTATAGTTCGTCCTTAATGATTATTATTATTATTTATTTATATCAGACAAAATCCGTATTTTTGTTAGTAAATAAAATAAAGCCAATTTTAACCCAGTGTTAGTAATACTTAGATAATGATCATAATGTGTGTAAGCGTCGGTGGCGCAAGTGATAAGGCACGGGCTCTCAATCTGAGGGTTCCGGGTTCGAATCCAGCCGTGTACCTATGAGTTGTCTTTCAATTCGAGTATATTATACGATTGCTTAACGGTGAAGGATAACATTGTGAGGAAACCTGCATATCTTAAACAGGCATGCGAAGTCCGCCGTTCCGCACTGGGCCCGCTTGGGGGACTACGGTCCATACACTCTCTGTAAGAGAGTAGGCCTGAGCCCCTGCAGTGGAGACGTATGTAGGCTGCTGTGTGATGTGTGTTGTTTGTGCAAGTGAGGTGCGGTGCGGTACTGACAGGGTGGTGAGTGCGGGCAGGTGGTCGAGGGCGGCGGGTTGCACGCGAGACAGGGGGTTGCGTCGAAGGTCGAGGCGCGCCAGTCGCCGGCACGACGACAGCACGCCCACTGACACCAGCTCCACACGGTTGTCACCCACGGCCCTGTAAACACACGCACACGCGTCTAGATTCGTTGCGCACCGCACGCACATACGCTCGCACACACTCACAGGTCTCGCAGCGCCGGCAGCAGCTGGAGCGCGGCCGGCAGCTCCGTCAGCAGGTTGTGGTCGAGACGCCTGCAAACACACACACACGGCCCTGGGTCGGGGAGCTGGTAGACACCTCCGTACACAAGTGTCCAACGATACAATGAACGTGGACACGTGTGTAATAAGTCCCGACCACAGTTTTGATATTTAGATTTTTAATATATTTGTAGAGCACAATCTGGTAACGTCTCAGTATAGAAGGAGAAGACAGAAAGGAAAGAGATTACCATAGAAAGATAAACCCATACAACTGTTGAATATTCCTACAGCTCGCAACAAGCGTTTCTGTCACTTCCATATTTTATTTATTTTCAATTGACATACACACTGTATGATAATACAAAAAATAGATACATAACAAAGATATAACACATAGACCAATCCAGTCTCCACTGATACATAGCGACTTACTAAAATTTAAAGTACATAAACTAATATTTATCATGCGTACACCCAAAACATGGAAAGCACTACCGGTTTCCGTATTCCCCGAAAATTACAACTTGAGAGTAAATAGTCACCGTCGAGACCCACGCGTGACATCGTCGACCCCATCGTCTCTTACATGGTGAGATTGCGGTCAAGCGTTGATCTATTCTTGTTTATGATGAAAAAACAGAAATTTATAGACCCTTGAAATTGGATAGCGGTGAAAAGAAACTCAACACTATAATTATGTTCTCAGCGATTCGTGAAAGGGAAGGGGTGAGACTGTGACAGTGAGATAGATCTATGGAGACGTCGAGGATGGTGAGAGTGCTTGTGTGCGTGTGTTTTACTCACAGCATTTGTAGGGCGGGCGTGGGGGCGAAAGCGCGCTCGTGCACGTGTGTAATGCGGTTCCCGGACAGGATCCTGCCGACAAGAGACGGCCGCGTTAGTGTGTATGTGTGTCGTGTGTGGTGGGCGGGTGTGTGTACTCACAGTGACGTCAGCGCGGGCAGCTCGGGGAGGTCGTCACCCAGCTCCGTCAGCAGGTTGTGCGCCAAGCTCCTGTGACAGAAGCGGGGATTGAACTATCTCCCGGTCTGTGGTGCCTCGCGGGTCCCCTACCCGTTAGTGGTGGTGGCTTACAGCGACCATCAATGAGCCTGCCAAGCGTGCCGACTATGGCGAATAAGTTAAGTTCGACATGTCTGATTTTGTACAGAAGTGGATTTATTTATGCAAATTACATAATGTGAAGCCACGGCCGTCCCCCGGCACACTCGTCGATGCTCGCGGAGACGCGTCCCAGAATGTTGTTTAAAAGTGAAAGGTCTCAATGGAGCTACGTCGCGTGTGTCTGGGCGCGGACACCGGCCGGCGGCGCGGCGTGTGTGTCCGTGGCGGTGGGAGCCGGCGCGGCGCTTCAATGAAAGTGAATGTGGAGCGGGTGCGCGTGCGCAGACGGACGACAGATATAAATACTCGCCGCGACACGTGAGTGCGTGCGTGCGTCGGAGAGCGAACGGAGCACATACTCGCACTCGGGTAGGATGAGGTCGCGGCGTACAGGTCGTGTTGTGTACTCACAGGTACTGCAAGGCGGGGGTTGCGGCGAGCGCGTGCGCAGGCACAGCTCGCAGCAAGTTGCGCGCAAGCCGCAGCGTGCGCAGCCGCGGCAACCCGGAGAGTGCGTCCCGCGGCACCGAAACCAACAGGTTGTCCTCGGCGGACCTGCGCAGGCGGACATGCACGTGAGGAGGGTGCGAGGGAGCGAGAGGGGGAGACAGTGGGGGGAGGGGCACGCACAGCAGGGTGAGGGCGGGCAGGTCTCGGAGGGCGTGGTGGGGCAGCGCGTGCAGCCGGCACGCGTCCAGCCACAGGCGCACGAGCGCGGCGCCCGACAGCGCTCCCGGCGACACAGACTCGAGCCGGTTGTGAGACAGGTTCCTGCAACAGGCACCGTGTGTCACGTGCCGGGGCGGGGGTGCGGCCGCGGGGGTGTGGCGTGGTACTCACAGGTCTCGCAGCGCGGCGGCCGGCTGGAGCGCGTCGCGCGGCAACGTGCTGATGTTGTTGTGAGACACGTCCCTGCAACACGCGAGCACACACGTCACCTCATGGCGGCAGCGTGACGCACGACGTGGGAGCTGCGGCTGATCACTCGCGTCGCTCGTAGGTATAGTTACGCTTTACATAAACTACTTTATGTTGATATAACGACGGAGGAATTTGAACTTTCCTCGTCTATGTACACACTCTTGTAGCATGCTCTCTCCTGCTCCTTACACTTGCACCCAGCTAGCTAGCTCTTCTTCACTAGGATTACGATAACGTTTCACTGACAAGACTCGCGGACGGCTCCCGGCGCCCCGCACACGTGCGCGAGCCAGTAGTTGTTGGGAACACTATGATCAAAGTAGTGGTCGAATACATAGGTTCAACTTCGACAAAGAGGTCAACCGAAGAATCCAACTCGGCTGGACAGCGTTCGGAAAGTTACCGCATATCTTCTCGTCCAAAATACCTCAGCGTCTAAAGACATAAGTCTTTGATCAGTGCGTGTTGCCAGTGATGACATACGGAACCGAAACGTGGTCCTTTACTGTGGGCCGAATAAACAAGCTCAAAGTCACTCAGAGAGCAATGGAACGAGCTATGCTCGGAATTTCTCTACGTGATAAGGTCCGGAATGAGGAAACCCGTAGACGACTATAAAGTCACCGACATAGCTCGACGAGTCAGTGAGCTGAAATAGCAATGGGCAGGCCAGGCCACATCGCTCGAAGAACCGATAACCGATGGGGAGTAAGAGTTCTCGCGTGGCGACCACGTACCGGGAAACATCTACCAAGCCGCCCCCCTACTAGACGGACCGACGACCTGGTTAAGGACGACGCACTGGACATGGAGCGGAAGCGGGAGCAGGCTCGCAGGTGTAGTCCACAGGTGAGGGTGACGCTGTTCAGAGCGTATTTTCAAGCAAACCTCAAGAGGCTTATGTCCAGCAGTGGACTGAAGTCCATGCGGTCGAAGTCGTGGGCAAAACGATAATAAAATAATCACCACCGCACGCGCGTCTGTTACACTTATCAAGGTACAGTCGGCGCCGCATCGATCTATCCGAGTCAGTGTGTGCGACGTGACGTTCACTCTGAGTTGTGTTACATCTGTCTCTGAGGTGAGTGTATCGAGACAGCAACTGTGCCGGTGCCACAGACGGTGCCAGCCTACAACACACAATACTACGTAGCTACCCGAATGCCGGCGGACGCGTGAGGGCAGGTGACGCTGGTACTCGTAGTTGTGTCTAAATTCATTAAAAATTTAATATGCGCTTATTAATTCATTCCACATTGAGACTGTACATCTCTTAATTTTCATCTCTCTTTTGTGCTTGTTTTCAATTATCTGCTCTCAGACGATTTTGCATTCAATATTGATCGAGAGATTAATAGAGTAGGTATCTATTAAGGTTATTTTGCTGTAGCTGGCATCTGGCACCGATTGCAAAAATGTCTGAATATAATTTATAAATAGGTATATAAGTATTAATAATTTTGTTGATTGTACTTTAATGTTCGAAGTAATTAAAATATTACTTTTTACTTTTTAGTTTAAGTTGTTACTTACAGGTATAGTTTTGAAGTCGGTTTTTGTTTTAAAATATTTTTTTCTTTATAAACTTTTTATGGACAAATAAATATATATTCCACATACACACACACACACACGTAATAAAGTTGGGTAGCGCACGACCAACGCCGTGCTGGACCCAGCACCGCACCGACCGCGGCGAGGCGCTCGCTGCACATACATCGACCCGCACGCGGAGAGACTCGCTCGCGGGCATTATTATTTATCAACTAGAGCTACACTATACGTGTGATTGAATCTCAGAGATCCCGTTTAATAATAAACTGTGCAACTCTCAAGACTCGTATGGAAGCATTCCTCATGGAGTCGCGCGAGTCACTCACAGGTGTCGCAGGGAGGCGGGCAGCGCGGGCACGCGACGTAGTCCTGCCGAGCGACAGTCGAGTCCGGCGCCTCCGCCCGCGCACCGGCACCCCGGGGGCGCGTCGCAGGGCGCTCCGCCCCGCCAGCTCCACGCCAGGCACGCGAGCAGCAGCGCGCGACGCATGTCACCCTGGCATCACCGCACCACGCGCGCGTTCGTCGCGGCGCACCGACCGACGGGCACTGCCGCGCCGACCCGCCGCTCCGCCCCGCCCCGCGCTCCCGCCGACACGCGCTGACGTCAGTGTTGTGAAAGTCTTCGGATCGATATACAACTGTCAATGGCCGACCCCCTCCCCGACACCCCCCAGCCAGCATCACGCACCACAACAACGACACGCCGCGCGCACCGCACCCACTAACCACACCAACACATGCAGCTCCCCGGGCTGCGGATACATTTTTACTTAATAAATTACTAGTGGCTCTGTGAGTTTGCCCCACAGAGCCAGTCATCAACAGCCTGTATACGTCCCCACTGCAGGGCTCAGGCCTACTCTCCAACAGAGAGTGTATGGTACACCACGCGGGACCAGTGTCGATTGGTAGACTTCACACATAATGTATGTGTTCTAATCAGGAGCGTGCAGGTTTCCTCGCGATGTTTTCCTTCACTGGAAAGCCAATTGTAATTTATTTATTTATTATTTATTTTGGGAGACCAACAGTAAAAAATAAAATGTTTGTATACAAGATAATAAATTAATATAAAAAATTAATAAAGAAACTTTTATTTTAATGCTCTAAAAAGAAGAAAATAAACTTTAAATCAAATCAAACCCATCAGTTGATTACATTGTACAATTTTTTATTATTATTATTATTTATTCAGAACACAAACAGTCGTTTACAAAAAATTATATAAACATTTTATACACAAAAAGACCTGGAGGTTCACTTTTCGATACGTTTGATCTACTCGGCACAAGCGTTGATACATAATATTCAGTCTACTACTATATTAAAATTACTATTTATACAACAAACACATACAGTATGTTAATATGAGTTATATAAAACAAATATAAAACAATTACCACAGCTTGGATTTTACAAATTTTTTAAATTGGGATATGGAGCTTATGAACGGGTCTATTCCACTAAGGTGCTCATTATAATGTTTGGAAACTCGTCTGAAAAACGTGTTTATAGCATAATTGGTACGCGCGAAGCTTACGTGAAAGAGTGTGTGTGCTGGCCGTAGGGAAGGGTGGGGGATTTTGTAAAATATATTTTATAGGAGATTGGGGCAGTTGGTAATGTTTTTAAGTATTTTAAAGAAAAACATTGCATCCAAATAAGTCCTTCTTTTGTTTAGAGATAGCATGTTATGATGTCTTGCTGCTTCAACGGAGTTATCATGAAATGTTCCTGTTCTGTAGCTGAGTGCCTTTAGGAAGATGTTTTGTATCCTCTCTATGCGATCTTTGTGTACCTGGTATTGTGGAGACCATACAACAGAGCCAAACTCTAATATACTTCTTACAAACGCATAGAAAAGGATTTTATAGGTCAAAGGACGCTTAAGGGCTGTCTTAAACGAAGAATCATGCCAAGATTTTTGTAGGCTTTATTGCAAATACTATCAATGTGCAGGTTAAACGAGAGCTGGGAGTCAAGAGTAACACCTAGATCCCTAATAGATGTTACTCTCGTAATATCTCTATTTTCGATTTTGTAATTGTGTATAATAGGATTATTTTTACGGGAAAAACTAATTACAAAGCATTTGTCCAAGTTTAAGAAGAGATGATTGTCACGACAGTAGTGATAGAATCTAATGAGGTCACGCTGAAGGTCTGTACTGTCAGATTCAGAGGCTTGTTATTTTATATGCTATAAAAGCTTGTCCAGCTTACTCCAGCATTAGAGCAGCGCGATGGTACCATAAAAACGTATTGTCATCGGAACTGATCCCACGTGTAAAAATTCAACTCCATAGGATAAGAGGAAGTAGTTCTAATTTAGCTTGCAAGATTTGACCCGAACATACATACATATAAACATTGCAAGTTAAATAAAAGTTTTTAATAATAAATAATAGTACTACATATATTTATATTTATTTGGTTAATTTAGGTATTTGATACCATAATTTAATAAAATCAGTCGGGCTACATTCCAGCAGGTATTTTTTAAATGGATGTTTAACATTGGTAGAATTATCTCTTGAATCTATGCATTGTGTAATCTCGTGCGGTAATAAGTTGTATAAGCGTGGAGCTAAAGAGGTGAAGTGATGTCTACTGAAGTTATTAGTAGTAAAAGGTACTATATATTTTGTATAAGTGGTTGTACGGGTGTTGCGAACTATTTCTGTCAATGTTAAGTTGGATATATGACGGGACATGTAGATTGCAAGTTGCCATACGTACAGTTTATGAGGTGATAGCACATTACAAAGCTGAAATAATGTCTCGGTAGAAAATCTTATGTTTTTTCTTTTGATGATTTTTAGATTAAGTTTCTGTACAATACTTAGTTTCTCTAAAATGGTCGAGCCGCAGTTCCCCCAGCCTATGATACCGTACATGAGCAGAGATTGGGTCAAAGCATAATAGACTCTCATGAGAAGGTCTTCAGGAAGAATATTTCGGAGGTCACCGTAAGTGTAGCCTAAGACCCTTATTTTAGTGGCAAGACTAGATACGTGCTTGTCCCACCTCAGATGCTCATCTAATACGATGCCAAGGTATGTCGTGCTATCAACTCGACTTAAATGTTTGCATCTACCGCAGTCATTAGTCGTATTGCAACAATGAATTTTTATATTTATCTGTTCTTTAGGTAATCCAGCTGTGGTTGGCGCAAAACACATGAATACAGTCTTGTCTTCGTTTAGTGTTAGAAGATTCTTATTGAACCAATCTTTAATTATCTTTAAATTAATATCGGTTATTCTGTTAAAGCTCGCAACTAGTCTTGGTAAGGTTACCTTTTTCCATAACTATTGCTGATGCTCCTTATTTAATAAATAAATAAACTATTTTTCGTAATATGCGATAATGTATTGAGTATGGCAATTAGCCTGTAATAATAATAAATTTGTTTATGAATTTTAATTAAATACAGTGAGTAATAATACTGTAAGGAGTTCTATATTTTGCGAGCTTATGTGTGTTTGTGTAACATTAATTTAAATGTAATATTGAGGTTTGCAGTTTTATAATGTGGATAAATTATTAAATTATAACGTAAATATATAAATATACAATTAATAAACTTAAGAAGTATACATACAAATATGAAACATAAAAAGTTTAGTGAAGAAATCGGAGGTTACGAGATAATATTTAAAGTTCGCAAATTAAAATGGATTTAAAAAATGCGTTTAATCTCTAAATACTCGTAGTTTAAAAAGATGCCAAGTTAATTTGATACAATACATAAATGTGAATAGTTTATCTAATCGGAAATATTTTTTAATTTACGATCAGTATGATATTTTATGGACTGAAAATGTTGTTATGAATAAATACAAAGCAGATTTGAAATGATTTTGGCTGTAATCAAGTTAATGAATGAGGTATTATGCGTTGTAAATATTTTCTTAATAAAAATTTGAAGAAACAAATTAAGTTATCTCATATTGTAAACTAGGGATCAGTAAAAATTTAATAATTATATTTGCAAAATGTATAAAATTTATGAATAATGTAAGCTAAATATACGAATTGGCTATAAATTGATTTGAGAATTGTGAGAGAGAAATATTTTAATAATATTTTGAGTTTGAGTTTAAGATAATGTTAGAAACGATTAAAATTGAGGTATATTGTGTTGATGTCAAATTGTGGTTATGTAACACGAGATAGAAATTATAATGAAATAATAATAAATATATAATGAAACTGAGTGTCTAAAAGACGAGTAACTGTTGAGGTATTCATTACTCTTAAATATATTAGAAAGTTATTATATTTGTTTGTGACTGCGAAAACCATAGCGTGGTGTAAAACTGGAATCTAATATTTCAGAAGAACAATATCGGTTGTAGAATCCTGAAATAAAATAAATACAAGAAAAGTAAGAAGAAAAAATATTCAAATAAGGATGTAATAAATTACACAAAGCTTATAAATTAGAAGTCGATAAAGTGTTTATAATATAAACCAATGTTGAGATGTGTTTTAGATTCCATTCCTTATCAGCTTACTTATTGTTAGACATCGGATTATATGCATTTGCATGTTTGCATATAATTCCATTTTTATAGCGTTATTGCATATTTTGGTACTTTTCATTGATAGTGCATATTAAAAAAATACTTTTATTTGTTCCTCCTTATTACATGGTATAATATGTATCTATAGGTGAATCTTAATAGCTAATCGGAACAAAACGGCCGATGGGGTCACACCTATTACATTGTGATATAGTATTTATAATACAATTTATGGCAGGACTGGCCTGTTAATGTCTATTATTATTAGTCCTGGAGCTGTGTGCAGGGAAATAGATTACAAGTTCGTTGATGAGTTGTGTAATATAAGTTTGTGCGAATAATATGTGTAGTTAGAGGCTGAGTTACCTTGACAATTTATTTAGCTTCAGGAAGGACTTTTGTTTATTAATTAAAATCCACAAATATTGTACGCCTTCGGGTAGGATATAGAGATGCTATGTATCACACCCAACATCAATGTACCACCTATATTCACATTAAAATATTCTGATTCTGAGAGTGTGTGTGTTAGTTTGGGAGTTCACTTACCGCTCCTCCAACATCTGAACATCTAGAAGCCACCTACGATAATGTTTTTTGAATGTAGCTTTGGTCTTGATTTTTCTTAAGGGTGGTGGAAGATCATTCCAGATTTTAGATGCAGCGTAAGTGAAACTTCCCCTAAAGCCTGATTGTTTGAATTTTGGAATCGAAAGGAAATAATGCGATCGTCTCGTGATCCTCTGTATCGTATCCGTTTGCCAAGTGAGTTCCGCATACAGATATTGAGGGATCTTGTGTGTTACTATTTCGAACATGAGAGATGCCAATTTGAGTTTCCTTCTGGACCACATTTTTAATATTTTTGCTTTATTTATGAACGGGGTGATGTAAGTTCTCTGTCTCTATATGTGACAACGCATGGCTTATATTTGGACTTAGCAAGACACAAAGACATTTAAATTATTACTATAGACGGGTCATTGGGAACAATGTCATAATCCCGTATGTATTACCAACGTGTAATAAGTATCTGACTCACCTCTCAGTCTAGTGTGTCAAGCCGACACGAACATACGTCAAGTGACATTCGACTTTTCTACGATAAAAACATGTTTTAAATGAATTATGTGCATTCTTGTGCATTGAGAAGTTGCAAATCCCATTATATAAAGACGACATGTCGTGACTTCAGTTTATTTTCGGTTTTATTCGGTCTTTATTAATTCAATTTCAATATTAGAAAATTATGACATCAAAAACATACTGTTTTACTGACATTTCGATAGAGATGTCAATATTATCGTATTGTGTTATCGATACTTTGAGAAAATAATAAATACATTTTATAAACATAATCATGGTATTTAAATATAAAGTATGGCTTCTGTTGCTGGTTTAATTATTTTGTGAAATCAATACGCATATCTTTGTTTGTTGAAAACTTTATGGTTTTGTAAATTATTATATTGATTGTCATTTGAGTATAATTATTGAGTATACAAGTTTTTATAGGTAAAAAACTCAAGTAAATGTCATCTTGCATGTAGTAGTGTACGTATTCGTCTTTGTGTTTGTGAACAGTCTGGGAAAAGTTAAATTTCAAATATGGAACGTCAATCCGAACACTTCACTAGTACATGCAAGAGGAGCTTTACTTAAGTCGTTATCTATACTCCATGTTAAAATTTAAACCACAATATCTACTAACCAGTGGCGAAGGGTCCCTACAACCCGATTCCCACCGGCTTACCTTTCAAAAATCCTTTCCACATATCATTAATGTAATGTACTATTAACTTTTATACGCTCAAAATATTACTACAAGAAACGCCTGTGCGCAATTAAAAAGCAATACAAAAAACGCCTGTGCGCAATTAAAAAGCAATATCTATCAGTGGCGAATGGTCCATACAAGCCGATTCCCACCGGGTTACAGATATTATCTATAAATTGTCAAAGCCCGCCAAAACTATACCACAGTTCCCGTGTCAACTAATGCTCTGTCTCTTACGCTCTCGTAGTAAACGTCGCTTTTTATTTCACGATATAAGCCGGTGAATTTCGGGTTACTCGATTTCTTCTCTTTCGAACGCCTTATGCGGAGCGAGATAGAGAGTTATAATAGTTATAATAATAGTAATTTCAAAACTATAATTTTAAGGAGAAATTACATCGCCAATGAGACATTTTTTCTAGCAAGTTAATAGTGTTATAACAATGCAAAATTTAGAAAGTAGTATTTTGATAGTATGTTTCATCGCGAGTCACATTGTTTTATTTAGGCGTATTTGCGTGTGATTTGTTCCGTTTGGAATAAACAACTTTAGTACGCGTGAATCATGAATGCTTGTTAGTACGTGATTAAATGTTCCTAGGTTAGTACTATCGATGTTTTTTATGTGACGGATTAGAAAGTATTTCACTTAGTTCGAAGTTCATGTGCTGTTTTTTGTGTTTATAAGGTGATTTACTTGCATATTTCGTTCAATACGGTGAGTTTTGTGTGCCATTATGGCTTTAATTCGTATGGAATGCTGCCTAACTGACTACTTGCTCATCATCTTCCCATTTGAAGAAATACTGAGAATTTCTGAAGCCGAATTTGAATCACGCGGTAAGCATTTTTTTTTGGATCGGCTTCCCTTCGCCAAAATTCCACCCTTCGCCACTGCTACTAACTTTTACTATTCCCAGACTAGCGTTGTCAGCCCCTGGACTAACAATCCAGATGTTCCGGGTTTCATTCCCAGTGGATCTTATAAAATTATCTGTTAATTTTGATAACATTATTGAAATTAATCTTAGCATCTTAACAAATTTCATCGACATTATCGATACCCTCATATCGAAATGGGTACATCCCTACCTAAATAATCAAATGTCAGACAGTTGAAAACGCGCGTTATTGGTTTACAACGCTAGATGGCGATACTGATGCATGA
>OU342446.1:10882500-10887745 GCA_910589575.2 Carcina quercana
CGGGGTATCAAACCGTATGGTTCCTGTCTCCCGAAGTTCGAACTGGTCCATTGTCACGAACCCGTTTGTTGCGTTGTATGCGACCATATTTCGACAGATGGCGCTTCCGGCGAGGACTGTTGCCTTATCGCTGTCGTATATGGTCGCGTCTGCTTCCTTAATCCTCTGTTTGAGCAATCTATTCATTAGCACTGTCTTCCCTCGGTAGGCTTCGAGGATGTCCTTACATGTGTCTGTGTATACAGTCATGTTTGCCTTTAAGACACTCTCGTACTCGATGAAAGCGTTTTGCATGTGCTCTTGAGGAGTGGAGGCTTGCAACAGTTGGGGGGGTTCCACTTGTCCCTTTTCCGCCCTGGTGAGAGGCTCCTTGGGGTGCGGTGTATTGGGCCTGCGGTCGCTTAAAATTATCTGAGCAACCGCTGCTCCCAGACTCGTACCCGAGGAGGTCGTCGCTGTTGTAGTTACTATTTTTGTGACGGTTGTCATAAGATTTTTGAAAGCGGTTCGCAGTGACGTCGTTTTCTTTGGTTGGTGAGAGTTCTCCTTGACTTTTTCTCGCTGAGCTTGCTGAAGGCGTTCCGAGCCACTGATTGACTCACCTTGGAGCGTGCGGTTTTCACTTCTTGCCGTTGGATTGGTGGGATTTGGACTGAGACTCTTTGGTGGTAAAAGGAAACTGAGGCTTTCTCCTCGATCTTCGTACGCAATCACCTCATGGTGGGATGAGGCTTCGATAATTCCTAAGTAGTCTTCAGCTCTGCCTTTCCTCGTTCCGACTTTAAATGCGTCCACGCTTATAAGTCTGTGTGTCTGCGGATCTTCAGCTGCGTTTGCAATGACGGCTAGCAGCGAGCTAGCTAGAGTGAAACGGGATGTCGCGCTGTCGTCGTCGAAGAGTACTACTACTTTTCCCTCTTTTCGCACGACGCGGCAGCGTGTTCCCTCTAGTAGTGTTTCATGCAGTGCAGTGTACTCTGCACGGCTCATGCTCGTGTTGTTGGTGCTGCCATTTAGCAAAGCGCCGAGTCCGGGTGAGATGTTGACTCGTCCACTGCCGGATGTGCTACAGAAGCCAAGTCCCAATTTCTCTCTTTCGTCATTCATGAATAGAGCCACCGGAAGGGTTCTTATTCCGGGAACGCCTCGTTCGCTTGACTGAAGCATCTCGTTTAGCGCTTCTTGATCCGTGTGCGCTGACCCGTCCCTGTCTTGGCTCGCTGTCGATAGTTGTGGCGTGGCGGTTAAGGTAGGATTTGTGTCTCTGGTTTTGTTTCGATCTACCGCTATGCGCATTGCCCTTTCGGCGTAGTCCAGGAAGAGCGGCCTAGCCTTAGCGTCTGCCATGATGTTGCTCAGTTCTGGTTTTGTTAGAGTTTGGTTAATCTGTTGCTCTAGATTGAAGCGGGATGTTTGGAATCGGGGGCATTCGAGAAGAATGTGCCATATCGTTTCCTCGCTGTCTGGGTCGCAAATGCACGCGGGGCTGTCTTTGAGCTTGAAGCGGTGGAGGTAAGCTGCGATTCCTCCATGGCCGGTCATTATTTGGACGAGTATTGGTGTTAATGACACGTCTCTTAATATGCGTTTCGCTGATTGGACGCTCGGGAAGAATACCCTTGTGACCGAGCCAGTGGTAGATAACTGATATCGCTCCTGCCATTTTTTTACTGTTTCCTCACGGATTCGCTTTTTTGCGAACGATATTGGCACTTTGTCGTAGTCTGGGGCTGTTTTCTTGGTAAGCGCCGCCTTCTTTGCTAGCTCGTCTGCTCTCTCATTCCCAGGCGTGCCGACGTGCGCTCTTAGCCAAAAGAGTCTCACTTCTCGGCCTTCCTCTCGGGTTGCTTTGATATAGCTTTTGATCTGAATAGCGAGCGGGTGAGACACGGAAGGATTACTCAGAAGATCCAGTGACGATCTTGAGTCACTGAGAATGCTGACGCTGGCTTCCCTACTCTCCATTGCCATCTTTGTCGCTCTGAATAGTGCGTACAGTTCCGACTGGAAGACGGTGTTGTGCGGTTCCAGGCGGAAGGTGGAGTATTTGGTTTCCCTGCCTTCATTCCACCAAGTCAATGCTGCCCCGACTTTTCCTTCGATCTTGCTCCCATCAGTGAAGATCTGTGGGCCATTGATCTTGTGTAGTTCTATGGTCTCGGGATCCATGTTATCCAGTCGTTTGTACTCGGTTTTTGTGAGTTGTGAGGGGTGTGGATAGTTTGTTGGTTCCATTTTACGTTCCATCTCTCTGCCCGGCGGTATGAGCTCATCGGTGTAGCCCTTTTTGTGTTTATACAGGTGGGCGGCTTCCTGTACCCTGAGGTCCAAGGGCAGCAGGCCGGATAGGAGTAGTGCCGATGTTAGAGACACGGTGCGGTACGCTTTGCAGATTTTCTGCGCAAAACCTCGCTGTAGTGTATCTAACTGTTTTCTGATCATGATCTTTTCCGCTGCAGGGTACCATGCGCTCGCCGCGTACAACACTATGGGCTCTATCACCGACACGTATATGGTTCTTATTACTTCACTGTTGAGGCCCCAGTTCACCTTTGCCGCGCAAGCCAGCTGTTTGTAAATGTTTGCTGCTTTTTTGCAGGTTGCTGTTACGTGCGCATTGAAAGTGAGCTTGTGATCTATAATGAGACCCAGTAGCTTAATCTCGTTCACGAGACCTAACCTGGTTCCGGACATAAAAATTTGTGGGGGGTCGTATTTGAGCTTCTTTGTGATAACCATCGCACTTGTTTTGTGCGCAGCGAAGTTCAATTTGTTTAGGGTCCCCCATTCTACCACATTTTCCAGGGTAGTGTTTGCTGATTGCTCCAGGGTCTGGGACTTTTGGCCTGAGAAAACTAGAACCACATCGTCCGCAAAGGCCTGGCAGTAAACGCCTTGGGCTGTCAGCTTAACCAGAAGGGTGTCCAGTATTAGGTTCCAGAACGCTGGTCCTCCGATGGAACCTTGAACGCATCCCTTCGTGGTGTGTTTGCTGCTCGTCGCCCTTGAGTAGTTCACCACTACGCTGCGGTCCTCAAGGTAAGACATAACTATGCCGTAGAGATTTCGGGGGATGTTTTTTCTTATGAGCTGATTTTTCAGAGCAGGCCACCACGCGTTATCAAAGGCTCCCTCTATGTCCAGGGAGACGATGAGTACTATCTTTCGATTGTTTATCTCAGTTCTGATGTGTCTCATGAGGTCGTAAAGGGCGTCCTCGGTTCCGCGCTGCGGCATGAACCCGTATTGGCTTTTGTTTAAGCTCGGTAAAATATGCCACTGAATTCTGGAAATCAGCATTTTCTCTACTATTTTTCCGAGGACCGGTAGTAATCCGATTGGCCTGTAAGACTTGGGATGGGTGTAGTCGTCCTTTCCAGGCTTGCGGAGGATACATACGTGGGCTACCTTCCATTGCTTCGGAAAATACGAGAGTGATAAGCATTTGTTTGCTAATGCCAGAAATGCTTCACTGTCGCACAGGATGGCAGCCGAGCAGATGTCTGCGGTTAGTCCGTCTGGGCCTGGGGCTTTCTTTGGATTCAGTGCTATTAGAACCGCGTCAATTTCTGTCCCCGTAAATGGCGGATCATTTTCCGACAGTTCTGCTATGTCCTCCGGTCGACGGTCCTCGGTGAGTCTTCTGAGTGTGACGTGATGCGGTTTTTCAGCTTCTGTCGAGTCATCTGGGTAAAAAGTTTTTGCCAGGAGTTGGGCTGACTGCTCCGGGCTAAGGGTTTCACCTGTTGGGCTTCTCAGAAGCATGTCTTCCTCTCTCCTGGCTGTTTTCCTTAGGACTCTGTAGATTCCGTCCCACACGCTCTCGCGGTCTTGTTTCGAGCAGTAATCCTTCCATCCAGTGGTTTGGGCTTCTTCAGATAATTGTAGGTATTCTTCCTTTGCGGCCACATACTCGTTTATAACATGCTGCCTTCTGTGTGGGGCTGCGTTCCTGATCCTCCTTTTCCTCCTGAGGACTTCTTGTTTCGTCCTGTCTAGGGCGTTTGACCACCATGGCGGTATTGCTTTGCCTTTCCAAGGACGCATTCGTGGTATCGTGGCGGCGCACACCGCATGGATGGTGTTTGTATAGAGGGTCAGGACTTCCTCCAGATCTTCTTGGCTGCTTATCTTTTGTATTCTGGGCTTGTTGATATCTGCTTCCGCTAGAGCTGACTGCAGTTGCGTTGCAAAGTCCGACCAGTCAGCCTTTTTGGTGTTGTACTTGCGCGTAGTGATTGGCTTTAGGGGTTCTAATGCTTTCTCTAGGCGCAGGCTGAAGGTGATTGCGTTGTGGTCGGATGTTGTCACGCTTCTGTCGACTTTCCAGCTCTCTATCTTGCCTAGCAGCGGCAGGCCGCATGATGTGACGTCAACTATGCTTGTGCACAGCTTTCCACCTCTGTAGGTCTCGAAAGTGGGCGTGTCGCCGTTATTCAGGATTTCGAAGTCCATTTCAGTAAGGAAGGCGTGGTAAGCACCGCCACGGTGGTTTTCGGAGTTGCTGCCCCACCAGTGGCTCCAGGCGTTGACGTCGCCCGCCAGGAGTATGTTGGCCGTGCCCAGTTTTCTGCACACTGATCTGGTTTTTGTTAGGTATGGCTCAATGTCTTCGGTGTCCTCAAAGTAGACCGACACTACCCCAATTGCTAGCGGTCCTGCCTTAATGTAAACGGCAGCGATGTTTTCGGTTACGAGTTGGGGGTCATGAATGACTTCCAGATTGTTGTCGTAAACCACTATCGCCGCCTTTACTGGCTTTTGGCGGTTCAGGGTGCATTGGATGACCCGTGCTCCGGAGTATTGTTTCAAAATGCCCTGATTTCCCACGTAGGGTTCTTGGATCAGAGCAATTGAAATCCCCCGGTCGTGTATCGCCTGGTGGAGTTCCGCTGTGGCGTTCTTGGAGCGTTGCAGGTTGGCTTGGATAAAGCGTATCCCGGCTCTAGATCGGTCCGTCTGAGGATTTGTTGGGTTTTCGTCGGTGCCCTTAGCAGTAGGATACTCGAGACCTCGCTATGCTGTCCCATTTCACTCTTTCTGGACACTGTCCGCTGAAAGCATTGTGGGTAGCATCTGCTGCTTCCCTTTTTGCATTCAAGCAATTTGCGCACTTCGGTTGCTTACGCTCCGTCCGTGCAGTGCACTCTTGCCATGTGTGGTGTTCGCTACAATAGCTGCACACTTCGTGGGTTGCCTTGCACACTGATTTAGTGTGCCCGTACCCGAGACATTTAGTGCACTG